>VDFB02351394.1:183667-370865 GCA_007258455.2 Sequoia sempervirens
GTGAAGCAGTTGTCACAGAATGATAAACTTTTCAAACTTAACTCAATCTCAGATTTGATGAATGAGCAATTAACCATAAACAATTAACACATTAGAGAGACAAACAACACCAATATTTTTTACGTGGAAAACATGTTAGGGAAAAAACCATAGTGGATGTTAGTCCACAAGATTATACCCTGTTAAAATTATAATGAAATCAATAAGGGGAATGCACATGCATTCAGGAACACTTCCTAGAGCTCACTACTCAATTACAGAAGGGGCTCACTACCCAACAATGCAAAATAGGATTAAAGTCTGGAGGGTATGAATTGAGAAAATAGCTTTTGCACAAGCCTTATTACAATTCCAATTAAGCACAGAAAACTCCCTCACAAACTACTTCACACTTCGCTCGACCTTCTTCACACTCTGCTCTGCAATTGAATGATATTCAAACATACACACATAAGAGCACACTCAACACCTTTTCCACACACTACACCGATGAAAAAATCGCTCTTATATATTCGCTATATGAGATTTCATCAACAACTTTACTCAGCCAGGAATATAAAACATATTTTGAATGTCAGTCCAAATTTACAAATAAATTTTCAATGTGAATCCACCAAGGTAGGACACAACATAGTGGGGACCCAAATTCACAGCTCTAACACAAAAGGAATTCAATTAATTTCACCTCGAAGATCCACAACATGCTACCACCAACATGTCGGCCAAGAACAAGAAAAATTGAATAGACACAAGAAAATATCTTCAACCACGAGCACACCGATCAATGTGGATGTACCACAAAGATAGAGCATGATCTAGAAACATACAAGAGCACCAAGAAACAATAGAGAAACATCTGTAGCAACTACGATTTCCAAAATCACACAAACTTCACTTAGGAACACTGACAGAGACCACAGAAATATTGCCAGACCACAACATGATCAGATCTATATGCGGACCTCTGAAACTTCCGGTAGATGATCTAGATACACTTAACAAAAAACCCTTTAATCCACAACAACTAAACTTCAATGTAGAGAACAAGATGCCTTCATGACTTGCACAGTTCCACTGGGAACCTGGAACACTTTCTTTTACAATTTTCACAATATCCTCGACATATGCAACCTCTAATACACCAATGCTAATAGTGTTGACATCAATGACAACCATATATCAGCAACACATCCACAACATCCAAAAATTATGCCTAATGTCTCCAAGAGAGGACCAATCAGAGAATAGAGAATTCACAACTTAGGGGATGTCACTAAGAGGAATGCAATATGCTAAGAGAGATCACGCTCCTGAAGGATATTACACTCGATGTCATCCAAAAAGTGATAAATGCATCCTATGAAGTCTATGAGTAATTACTTTAAAGAAGCAAATGAAAAATGCTAACAAGAAAAAGAAGACATGAGATCCAAATTTGAAAGCCCTATGCCAAGTCATATGTTTTTAGTAAAGCTACATCATGCGAAAGAAAATGAAAAGAGAGAGGTTTCCCCCAAAATGAAAACACAAAACACATAAGGGATCTATGGATTTGGGGTCAATATGTTCTTTGCTACAATTTTTTTAGAGAGCTTGGAACTGTCATCATCCCCCAAATACACAGAACTAGAAGAATGACACAAAGAGAGAGAAAACAAGGAAAAACCTTTTGGGTCAACATGGAAGAGACATGAATGTCTCAACACCTTGTGTCATCAAAAGGAAAACACAAGAAAAATGACAAGAGAGAAAGAGAAAATGAAAATTAAAAGAAAAAAAAGCCTTTTGGGTCAACATGGAAGAGACATAGGGTGTCTTGACACCTTGCATCATCCCCAAAAGGAAAACATGAAAAAAATGAAAAAGATATAAAGAAAAGGCAAAGGAAAAGGAAAAATCCTTTTGGGTCAACATGGAAGAGACATAGGGTGTCTCGACACCTTGCATCATACCTAAAAGGAAACTTAAGATAAAAAGTGAAAGAGATGCATGACATAGAAAAGAATGAAGGTGCAGATAGAGGAATGTCACAAAGAGATAGAGAATATAAAAAAAAATGTCACAAGGGATCACATTACACACATACAATCACACAAAAAAGAAAATAAAAAATAAATAAAGAAAAAAGTCTAGTAAGTAAAATGAAAGTAAACCTATGAGCAAGTCATCTTCCTCCCAATCATTTCTATGCATACCGAAGGTGGGCATCTAGCCAAAGGGACAAGAGAAAGTTTCAAACTAGGAGAAGCACTAGGTTCAACACTCTTTATAAGAGATTTGTCGTTTAAGCTCATGGAAGAGGAAAATAATGTATTCAGTTCATTATGCACCTCTTCATTAATTTTAGCAACCTCGTCATCACCATCTAACTTGATCACAACAGGAGATTGAATGATAATGTATGTGGAATATTTCAACTCCTGTTGTGGAGGTTGCATTGAATTTTCCTATTTTGGGGTAGAGTCATCATGCATTGCTTCAGTCAAGTTTAGATTTTTATTTTCTTTTTTTAATTGTTCATATAACTTACAAGCAAGGGCACAACATCGACACCTACACTCTCTAGCACCTCTATTTATTTTAGTTTTTTTCTCAAGTTACATTTGTGTAGGAGCGGGTTGATCAACCATAGGTTTCTTTTCTTCCCTAGGGGAAGGAATAGAAGGAACAACAGGAGGTTGTTCAACCACTCTCTCTTTGACTTTGTAAAAAATATTTATTCTAGGAGGTGTTGTGGGGTTGGTTTCATTGTGTCTTGGTTGTTTGTAGGATGTAGGTGAATTTTTTGTTTTCATTTGGTCTTGATTATTTGGTTCCTGCTTAGGTTCAAGCATGGTTTCATCAAGGATGGTAGGTTGAGATGTTGATGGAGACATGTTTCGGAGAGAAAGTTTGGATATCTTCTTTGCCTTGAACTTTTGATAAGACAAGAAAAAGAAGTCTTCTTGAGGTTTGATAGATTCCATGGGTTCAGGCCAGAAGGCATCTAGGGAAAAGTTTCCTTTGGAAGACAAGGGGTTAAAGTTGCTATGATGGACAGTGAATATTTCATTGTCAAAGGGAAACTTTGAACATTTATGCATAACCAAAGCAATGACTTTATGGAGTGAAACCATGGCTGGCCTAACTTCACACAAAATTGATCTGACTGTGGGATGAAGGAGAATGTGACATCTAATGTTTTTGGTCCTATTTTTAATGGTAAGACAATTGATCCTATTGTAGAGCAAGCAAAACCATTGTGTCTTGATCCATGCTTTCGGTTTATCATATTCATCTTGATAAAGTTCATGCAAAAGTAAAAATTCCTCAGTGATCATGTTCTCTCCACAAGTGGGGTCTATTAATATCCCATTAGTGGGATTGTTATAGATATAGTCAACTATGTAGAGAGGACCATCGAGAAAATGTTTAAGTATATCCTTAGAAGAGAAAGCAATGTCAATAGAATTATTAGGTCGGCCCTTTCGAGGTATGATGTCTATTATCCCTACCATTTCATCTATAGGATTGATATTGATGGCATGATTCAAAATAGAATCATTGTTTTCATCATCTATATCAACATTCATCACATCATTCGTTGTAGTTTCACTTGCTTTGACAAATAAAATATTATGTTTGTGCATTGGGTTGGTGAAAATTTCCAATTTTTTGTTAGGAGGAGTAACAGACTTATTTCCTTGATCGCTAACACCTCCAATGGATAGACGACTAGAATCAATGAGGTCTTGCATAAAATGTTTAAGATGCTTGCAATGTTTTGTGTCATGTCCATTTTTTCGATGATAGTGGCAATACAAATTTTATTTAAAGTTTGGGGGTAAAGGCTTATTAGGGTCATGTGTTTTGATGGAAGACAAGGTAATCATTTGTTGATCTAAAAGTTGGGACACATTGTTATGAAGGGTATTCGGCAAGGGAGTAAATTGTCTTTTGGTGTCTCCATAACTAAAGGGGACTATGGGTTTGATAGAAGCTACTTGGTTATTGACATTTTGAGCTATTTTTTGAGGGTGATTGAATTGAAGGAACCCTTTATTTTTTTCTAAAAGGTTGGGCATTGTTTTGGTTTGTGGGATTAGATCTCTCAATTCGACAAGAATTGGACCTTGTATCTCGACAACTAACCAATTTTTGATAATCATGAAGGTCGATGCATAGTTGCATGAAGGATGGGAGTTTCATCATAGTCAACTTTTCTTGGACCTTGACATCGATTTGGGAAAAAACCGATTGATAGCATGAGATAAAATCAGTTATCTTTGGTTCTTCTTTTTGCTTGCATCTCATCAAATCAGCCAAGGTCATTTTGGGAGTCATATGCACTTGGAAATGGCTTACAAATGCATCAAAAATTTCATTGAATGAACGAATTGAGTTGTTCGGTAAAGAAGAGAACCATTCCAAGGCAGTATCTTTCAAGGACCTAGGAAAAAAAAAATCAATAGTTTATCATCAATGACAAAGTCACTACATAAGGCAGTGTAGGCATTAACATTGTTAGAAGGATCTCCCTTCCTTCCATATTTCTCAAATCTAGGTACCCCTACACCTTGTGGCATCGGTGTTTGTAATATTTCCAAGGACAATGGAATACTTTTGACATAATACGTAGATGGACCATTTTGATTCTGGTTTATGATGGAAATTTGTTTCTGAAGGGATGAAATAGATTGGAAAAGTTGTGTTATGAGAGGGTCATTGCTTGTATTATGAGATGGAAATGAAAGTGGTGATGGATTGTATTTGGTCATAGGACAAGTGAATTAAATTCTTATAGGTGGTAAGGTAGGAGATATAACTTGTGATGCCACATAGGAACTAGGGATGCTAGCAAGAATACCTAGGGAAGGAATCACATTACCAACTTGTTGCATTGTTGTTGTGACTTGAAGGCTGGTGTAGGTAGGTATTGAGGCAATTGTTGTGGGAGGAGGAATTTGAGTTCCTCCTTGGCTTGTAACATTGTTTTTTGACAAAGGACAACTAGTGGTTGAGGAAATATGTTTTCCAAAGATTTTAACTATGTTTTGCACAAGGTCAAGGCCATCTTCACTTTCAAGCATGTGGTGAATGTTTTCTATGGTAGGAATTGTAGTTGTTGAAATGTTTTCAAGAATTATTTGATGTTGTACATTTACTAGGTCCCCATGAATTTGAATTATGTTTTCTTGTGGGATGTTTTCATTCCTTCGTTCAATGTGCATGCTACTTGAAGGCAAGGAGTTGCTAAGGGTGTTATCCATGCCTAGTGTACTATTGTCAATACTAGGAGTGGAAGCTCTAGATAACCCAAGATCTACAAAGATTGTGCTATTGCAGGATGACATGAGTCTCAAACATCTTTTCACTATGGTATTAGCAATAGGAAACCAAAAACTCATGCAAAGGCTACTGAATGTGGGGTAAATACAAATACAATGTAAGCTAAGAACAATGAAATGCTTATAACTAAAATTCTGGAAAGTGAAACAAAAATGTAGAAACAAAAAATAGAAACTTAGAAACTAAACTTTAAATTCCAGAAAATGTTGTGAAAAATATGCAGAGGGACTGATTCACCCAACGTGGTGAATGAGTCCAGGTACTAATTTTTTGAAATTTTTCAAAATTTTTGAATTGAATATTATGCTTTTTATGTTTTTTGATGCAAATCTTGGATGCAAATGTAGAATTTTCAATGAAATTAGATGCAACAATGCAAGCTATATGAGCTTTCACTAATGAAAATTTTGAAACCATAGAATGAAAATTAACCAATGAAAAACCTAATGCAATGTTAATGTAAGCTAAATCTAGGATGAAAATGCACTCCAAATCAGAATTAGGATGATCTAAATGCAGGTTCACCAAAATGAAAAGAGGAAAATTGTGTTCTCTTTCACTTCTAGGGTTTTAGACCTAAAAGGAGAGAGGAAATTTCCTTACTCTTCACTAAAGAAAAAACCCTTGAGATTTCAATGCAAAGGAGATTGAAATCTGTAAAAGGGTTGTCCTAAGGGTTGAATGATATATAATGAGGCGTTCACCACCAAGTGTAAACTTGGAAAAGATAATGAAATAGAAAAAATAGTGTGAAATGTAAACTAACTCTAAATGACCTATGAAAATAAACAAAATTTAACAGAAAGCTATGAAAATGAAAGTGTGCACCTGGAAGATTGAAGAAGGTAGAATGGAGGTCTAGATCACTAAAAAATATGATGTTGATGTTAACGGGGACTCATTCGCCAAGCTGGGTGAATCAGTCCAATTTCTGGGAAAATGTGTAGGAACATGTTTTAGCTAAAAGGGTATCCAAATCTATAAAAGTCTCTATTAGGCCTGTACAATGGGACTCATTCACCAATAGTGGCAAATCAGTCCACTTCTACTTTTTTAGAAGTTTTGAACTAGATTTTGTGTCTCTCAATTTTACCTGCTCTTTTTGACTCATTTCTAGATCCAAAACTACAAATTTCCACCTATAGACCTTCTCCAAGCTTCTCCAAGGCTTCATGACAACTTTTGGGATTTGGCCACTTTTCTCTAAATTTTCTTTTTGGTAAATCTACAACGTAGCCCTACAAATCACACACAAGAAGAGGGAAAAATGTTGTGGGGGTTAGTGAATAGGGGTTTTCCTTGGTCAAACCCCTTGTTGGTAAATAAACCTTGAAATGAAAACAAATATGAAAGGAGAATGATCAATGAACAAAAGATAAAGTTGCAACTCACCAAACCCTAGAAATAAGGTCCTACAATAATGCTTCAAATGACTACAATGGATATGGTTCTTGACTCTAGCTTGAAGGAGATAGATCTTGAATGTAATGCTTGCTTGGATCATGAACTCTACATCACAAATGTTAGCACAAAAATAAGCATGATGAATGCAATCTTTAGCATGATGATTGACACTTGAAGAATGCTCTTGAATTCTTGATAATATTCTCTTGAAATGCCTTGAATGCTCTTGTGAATGAACAAATTCTCTTGTGAAATCTTGAATGCTCGTAAAATTTGCTAGGTGTGAATATGAGTAAAAGAACCTTGTATGTATATTTAATTATGCAAGAATTCCGAAAATTACAACACTACAAGCTGACCTCAGATCTAGGAGAATAAAATCCTACCAGAAATTTGATTTAAATTTGAATTTTGGTCACATGAGACTGATTCACCCAAGGTGGCGAATGAGTACCATTACACATAATGTATGGAACCAAAAATGGAAAATGCTTAGAAATGTGTGAAACCTGCTTCGGGGCCAAAAAAACTAGGTGGGACTCATTCACCCAAGGTGGCGAATGAGTCCCAAACACTAAATCTGGGCCACACAAGCCAGGAACACTTAAATTATGATTGGTTACTAATTGGTGTCAAGATTATCCTCAAAAAGATGCAATAAATGAGGCTTGTGGATGCAAAATAGGGCCAATTAAAGCATAAGAAAGACAAATTATTAATAACAAGCCTAGAGGAATGTGAAAGTGTGTCACAACACTTTACAATACTCCAAATAAGGCAAGATTAATGTTGATTATGATTAAAATTATGTTTATTATGCTTAGTTAATTGATAAAACCCTAGAAAAGTGTGAAAGTGTGTCACAACACTTTAGCAAGGCACCATTAAATTCCATTAGTTCACAAGGTCCCAAGACCTAATGTGAATTTGTAATACACATTACAACACTAAATCAAGGCAACATTAAGCCAAAATCCACAAGGAGGACCCAAACGAGTGTGAAAATTTCAAGGGACCCATTTTTTGACACTACATTTACCCCCACTTTAGTGAGAATATGAACTTCAAACTCACACTAAATTAGACAAACATGCATCAAGAGGGGTTCCAATGAACCAATTCTAGCAAGATGAGATGACAACAATCAAGAGGGGTGATCAAGCCCCTAAGATCAAGATCCCATGGCAAACCAACATAAGAAAAAAGGAACGCACATGAAAATGATATAAAGAACAACAACAAGTCAAAGCATACACTGGAAAAGATGAAAAAGAGAAAAAAAATAAAAGAATCAAATCAAGATTTGACCATTTTTCCATCATGATGTGGATCAGATCTAGGCTATTTTTCAAAAAATGCATACTCACTCTAAGGCGATGAAACTTCTAGCTGTCTATTGGGTGAGAAGTCCAAAAAGGTGAAAAACATACACTCATGGTTGGTATGCACTCACACAAATGTAAGTGGCTATGGGGAAATTCATGCCTCAGATTGGGCTTCCCACTCAAACCATACCAAAGTTATACCTCCTGATAACTTTAATAAGGCACCACACAAAAATGATTTTTGAGCTTCTTGAGACAAGCAAGACTCTGTATGCTTGGAGCTCATGAACAAACAAGATGGAACTATAGGAATGCAAGCTATGTTATGCAAGGTGGCCATACAACAAAAAATGAAAAATGTAAAAATAGGAAAATTTCAAAGGAGTCTTGCTTAGTTCATGCAAGGTCTTTAACTTAGGGAAGATTATGCCTAATGTCTCCAAGAGAGGACCAATCAAAGAATAGAGAATTTGCAACCTAGGGGATGTAGTGCATCACATCAAGCCACTAAGAGAAATGCAATATGCTAAGAGATAGCATGCTCCTAAAGGACATTAGACCCAATGTCATCCACAAAGCGACAAATGCATCATATGAGGTAAGAAGGCTACACTAAAAACCATGAAAAAGGAAAATGAAAAAGAATAGTTCCAATGTATTCCCTCACTTCAAAGAAATTTCTAAACACCATATGGTGAGAAATTACTTTAAAGTGGAAAATGAAAAATGCTAACAAGAAAAATAAGACATGAGAACCAACTTGGAAAACCCTATGGCAAGGCATATGTTTATGAGTAAAGCTGCATCATGCAAGAGAAAAAGAAAAGAGAGGGGTTGCCCCCAAAATGAAAACACCAAACACATAAGAGATATATGGTTTTGAGTCAATATGTTCTTTACTACAATGTTTTTAGAGAGCTTGGAACTATCATCATCCCCCAAATACACATAGAACTAGAAGAATGACACAAAGAGAGTGAAAACAAAGAAAAACCTTTTGGGTCAACATGGAAGAGACATGAATGTCTCAATGCCTTGCGTCATCCCCAAAAGAAAAAAACAAGACAAATGACAAGAGAGAAAGAGAAAATAAAAATCAAAAAGAAAAACAAAGCCTTTTGGTTCAACATGGAAGAGACAAAGGGTTTCTCAACACCTTGCATCATCCCCAAAAGGAAAACATGGGACAAATGGAAAAGCTATAAAGAAAAGGATAAGGAAAAAGAAAAATCCTTTTGGGTCAACATGGAAGATACATGGGGTGTCTCAACACCTTGCATCATCCCCAAAAGTAAACACAAGATAAAAAGTGAAAGAGATGCATGACATAGAGAAGAATGAAGGTGTAGATAGAGGAATTTCACAAAGAGAGAGAGAGAATATCAAATAGAATGTCATGGGGGATCACAT
Source organism: Sequoia sempervirens (assembly GCA_007258455.2). Taxonomy (NCBI): domain Eukaryota; kingdom Viridiplantae; phylum Streptophyta; class Pinopsida; order Cupressales; family Cupressaceae; genus Sequoia; species Sequoia sempervirens. Next base: position 193,135 of record VDFB02351394.1, read on the forward strand.
TATGCACATGCAATCACACGAAAAAGAAAATGAAAAAGAAATAAAGCAAAAAGGCTATGAAGGAAAATGTGAGTCAACCTATGAGGAATTCATCTACCTCCCAATCATGTTGTGTGTATACTAAAGGTGGGAAACTATCCAAAGGGACAAGAGCAAGTGCCGAACTAGGAGAAGCACTAGGTTCAACACTCTTTATAGTATATTTGTCATTTGAGCTCATGGAAGAGGAAAATAATGTATTCAGTTCATTATGCACCTCTTCATTAATTTTAGAAACCTCGTCATCATCATCTAAGTTGATCAGAACAGGAGGTTGAATGATAATGTCCATGAAAGAGTTCAACTCCTATTATGGAGGTTGCATTGAATTTTCTTGTTTTGAGGTAGAGTCATCATGCATTGCTTCAGTAAAGTTTGGATTTTGATTTTATTTGTTTAATTGTTCATGGAACTTACAAGCAAGGGCACGACATCAATGCCTATGCTCTCTAGCACCTTTGTTTCTATTAGTTTTGTTCTCAAGTTGCATTTGTGTAGGAGTGGGTTGATCAACCATAGGTTTATTTTCTTCCCTAGGGGGAGGAATGGAAGGAACCATAGGAGGTTGTTCAACCACTTTCTCTTTTACTTTGGAATTTTATTTTATTCTAGGAGGTGTTACGGGGTTAGTTTTATTGTGTCTTGGTCGTTTTTAGGATGTAGGTGAAGTTTCTATTTTCAATTGGTCCTAATTGTTTGGTTCTTGTTTAGGTTCAAGCATGGTTTTTCCAAGGATGGTAGGTTGAGATGTTGATGGAGACATGTTTCAGAGATATAGTTTGGCTATCTTTTTTTCCTTGAAATTTTGATACCACAAGAAAAAGAAGTCTTCTCGAGGTTTTATAGGTTCCATGGGTTTGGGTCAAAAGGAATATAGGGAAAAGTTTCCTTTGGAAGACAAAAATTTAAAGCCACTGTTATGGGCAATGAATATTTTATTGTCAAAGGGAAACTTTAAACATTTATGCACAACCGAAGCAACGAATTTCATGGAGTGAAGCCATGGGTAGCCTAACTTCACACAAAATTGATCCAATTGTGGGATGATGGAGAATGTGGCATCTAATGTTTTTGGTCCTATTTGCAATGGTAAGGTGATTGATCCTATTGTAGGGAAAGCAAAACAATTGTGTGTCTTGATCCATGCTTTCAGTTTATCATATTCATCTTGATAAAGTTCATGCAAAAGAAAAACTTCCTCAGTAATCACATTCTCTCCACAGGTGGGATCTATTAATATCCCATTAGTGGCCTTGTTGTAGATACGGTCAGCTATATTGAGAGGACCATTTGGAAATTTTTTAAGTATATCCTTAGAAAATGTCAAGAGAATTCTTAGGTCGGCCCTTTCGAGGGATGACGTCTATTGTCCCTACCATTTCATCTATAGGATTGATGTTGATAGCATGATTTAGAATAGAATCATTGTTTTCATCATTTGTATCAACATTCATCACATTATTCTTTGTAGTTTCACTTGCTTTGATAAATAAAATATTATGTTTGGGCATTGGGTTGGTGAAAATTTCCAAGTTTTGGTTAGAAGGAGCAACATACTTATTTTCTTGATTGCTAACACCTCTAATGGATAGATGGCTGGAATCAATGAGGTCTTGCACAAGATGTTTAAGACACTTGCAATGCTTCGTGTCATGTCCATTTTTTTTTATGATAGTGGCAATAAGCATTTGATTTAAAGCTCAAGGGGTAAAGGCTTATTATGGTCGTATGTTTTGATGGGAGCCAAGGTATTCATTTGTTGTTCTAAAAGCTAGGACACATTGTTATGAAGGGTATCATGCAAGGGAGTGAATTGTCTTTTGGGGTCTCCATAACTAAAGGGGACCATGGCTTTGACAACAGCTACTTGGTTCTTCACATTTTGAGTTGTTTGTTGAGGGGAATTGAATTGAAGGAACCCTTTATTTATTTTCTAAAAGGGTTGGCATTGTTTTGGTTTGCGGGCTCGAATCTCTCAATTCAGCTAGAAGTGGACCTTTTATCTCAACTGCTAACCAAATTGTGATAATCATGGAGGGTAGTGCACAGGTGCATGAAGGATGGGAATTTCATCATAGTCAACTTTTCTTGGATTTTACTTTGAAAATTTTATATGAACATCTTTTGAAAGTGTGGTTTAGGGACCTTGACATCGATTTTGGAGTAAAGTGATTGATAGCATGAGATAAAATCTGTTATATTTTTTTCTTATTTTTCCTTGCATCTCATCAAATTGACCAAGGTCATTTTGGGAGTCATATGCACTTGGAAATGGTTTACAAATGCATCAAAAATCTCATTGAATGAATGAATTGAGTTGTTCAGTAAAGAAGAGAACCATTCCAAGGTAGTATCTTTCAAGGACCTAGGAAAAAAAAATTCCAATAGTTTATCATCAATGACAAAGTCACTACATAAGGTGGTGTAGGCATTAAGATGGTTAGAAGGATCTCCCTTCCCTCCATATTTCACAAATCTAGGAACCTCTACACCTTGTAGCATTAGTGTTTGTAATATCTCTAAGGACAATGGACTAATTTTGACATAATATGTAGGTGGACCATTTTGATGTTGGTTTATGATGGAAATTTGTTTTTGAAGGGATGAAACAGTTTGGAAAAGTTATGTTATGAGAGGGTTATTGCTTGTATTATGAGATGGAAATGAAAGTGTCAATGGAGTGTATGTGGTCATAGGTCAAGTGAATGGAATTATTATAGGTGGTAAGGTACGAGATATAGCTTGTGATGCCACATAGGAACTAGGGATGCTAGTAGGAATACCTAGGGAAGGAATCACATTACTAACTTGTTGCATTGTTGTTGTGACTTGAGGGTTGGTGTAGGTAGGTATTGAGGCAATTGTTGTGGGAGGAGGAATTTGAGTTCCTCCTTGGCTTGTAAATTTTTTTGTTGACAAAGGACAACTAGTGGTTGAGGGAATATGTTTTCCAAAGATTTTAACTATGTTTTGCACAAGATCAAGGCCATCTTCACTTTCAAGCATGTGGTGAATGTTTTCTATGGTAGGAATTACAGTGGTTGAAATGTTTTCAAGACTTATTTGATGTTGTAATTTTACTAGGTCCTCATGAATTTGAATTATGTTTTCTTGTGGGATGTTTTCATTCCTTGGTTCGATGTGCATGCTACTTGAAGGCAAGGAGTTGCTAAGGGTGTTATCCATGCCTAGTGTACTATTGTCAATACTAGGAGTGGAAGATCTAGATAACCCAAGATCCATAATGATTGTGCTATCGTGGGATAACATGAGTCTCAAACTTCTTCTCACTATGGTATTAGCAATAGGACACGAAACACTCATGCAAAGGATATTGCATGTGGGGTGAATGCAAATGCAATGTAAGCTAAGAATAATAAAATGCTTATAACTAAAATTCTAGAAAGTGAAACAAAAATGTAGAAACAATAAATAGAAACTCAGAAACTGAACTGTAAATGCTAGAAAATGTAGTGAAAAATATGTGGAGGGACTGATTCGCCCAAGGTGGCGAATGAGTCCAAGTACTATTTTTTTTGAAATTTTTCAAATTTTTTGAATTGAATGTTATGATTTTTATGTTTTATGATGCAAATTTGAGATGCAAATGTAGAATTTTTCAATAATTTTCAATGAAATTAGACGCAACAATGCAAGCTATATGAGATTTCACTAATGCAAATTTTGAAACCCTAGAATGAAAATTAACCAATGCGAAACCTAATGCAATGCTAATGCAAGCTAAATATAGGATGAAAATGCATTCAAAATTGGAATTAGGATGATCTAAATGTAGGTTCACCAAAATGAAAAGTAGAAAATTGTGTTCTCACTTTTGCTTCTATGGTTTTGGACCTAAAAGGAGAGGCAATTTCCTTCCTCTTCACTCAAGAACAAACCCTTGAGATTTCAATGCAAAGGAGATTGAAATCTGGAAAAGGGTTGTGCTAGAAGTTGAATAATATCTAATGAGGCGTTCACCACCAAGTGTAAACTTAGAAAAGATAATGAAATGGAAAACATAGTGTGAAATGTAAACTAACTCTAAATGACCTAAGAAAGTGAACAAAATATAACAAAAATCTATGAAAATGAAAGTGTGCACCTGGAAGATTGAAGAAGGTAGATGGAGGTCTATATCACTAAAAAATCTGATATTGATGCTAACTGGGACTCATTCGCCAAGTTGGGCGAATCAATCCAATTTCTAGGAAAATGTGTGGGAACAGGTTTCAGCCAAAAGGGTATCCAGATCTATAAAAATATATATCAAGCCTATATAGTGGGACTCATTCACCAATAGTCGTGAGTCAGTCCACTTTTGCTTTTCTAGAATTTATAAACTGGATTTTGTGCCTCTCAATTTTCTCTACTCTTTTTGACTAGTTTCCGGATCCAAAACTGTAAATTGCCACCTATAGACCTTCTCCAAGCTTCTCCAAGGCTACATGAAAACTTTGAAAACTTTGGGGATTTGGCCACTTTTCTCCAACTTTGCTTCTTGGTAAATCTGCAACCTAGCCCTACAAATCACACACAAGAAGAGGGACAAATTTTGTGGGGGTTAGTGAATAAGGGTTTTCCTTGGTCAAACCCCTTGTTGGTAATTAAATATTGAAATGAAAAAAAATATGAAAGGAGAATGATGAATGAACAAAATATATAGTTGCAACTCACCAAACCCTAACAATAAGGTGCTACAATAATGCTTGAAATGGCTACAATGGATGTGGTTCTTGACTCTAGCTTGAAGGAGATATATCTTGAATGTAATGCTTCCTTGTATCATGAACTCTACATCACAAATGTTAGCACAATAACAAACATGATGAATGCAATCTTTAGCATGATGATTGATACTTGAAGAAAGCTCTTGAATGCTTGATAATTTGCTCTTAAAATTCCTTGAATGCTCTTGTGAAGCTCAAATGCTCTTGTGAACTCTTGAATGCTTATAAAATTTTCTAGGTGTGAATATGAGTGAAAGAACCTTGTATTTATACTTAATTATGAAAGAAATCTCAAAATTACAAAACTACAAGCTGACCTTAGATCTAGGAGAATAAAATCTTGCCAAAATTTTGATTTAAATTTGAATTTTGGTCACATGAAACTCATTCACCCAAGGTGGTGAATGATTCCCATCACACATAATGTATGGGACCAAAAATGGAAAATGCTTAGAAATTTGCGAAACCTACATTGAGGCCAAAAAGACCTAGGTGGGACTCATTTTCCCAAGGTGGTGAATGAGTCCTAGACACTAAATCTAGGCTGCAAAAGCTAGGAACACCTGAATTATGATTGGTTATTGATTGGTGTCGGGATTATTGATTGGTGTTAGGATTATCCTCAAAAAGATGCAATAAATGAGGCTTGTGGATGAAAAATAGGGCCAATTAAAGCATAAGAAAGCCCAATTATTAATAACAATCCTAGAGGAATGTGAAAGTTTGTCACAACACTTTGCAACACTCTAAATAAGGCAAGATTAATGTTGATTATGATTAAAATTATGTTTATTATGCTTAGTTAATTGATAAAACCCTAGAAAAGTGTGAAAGTGTGTTACAACACTTCACAACACTTTAGCAAGGAACCATTAATTTCCATTAATTCATAAGGTCCCAAGACCTAATGTGAATGTATTATCCACATTACAACACTAAATCAAGGCAACATTAAGCCAAAATCCACCAGGAGGACCCAAATGAGTGTGAAAATGTCAAGGGACCCATTTTTTGACACTACACACACACACACACACACATATATATATTTATACACGTCTCTAATAAGCATTAACGCTTAAATGTATATACATATATGTATATGTGTATACGCTTACTCACATATATAGGAATATTTATATATACTCGAGATAATATTACTATATATCGCATCGACTATATATATATATACTCCTTTATGCTCATGTATACATACATATACATTTATTTATGTATATGTATATATATATATATGTTTGATTACACCATTAAGCACATACACATGTATTCCTATATACACATACACATATACGTATTTATACGTATTTAATATGTTCACCCATATATCAAGTTTCCCCTATCATATCATATCCTTGTCGATACATGCATTCGTTTGAGTGTATATATATTCACATATATATAATTGATTCCACATGTGAGTATGTTTGTAAGTATTTCTTCTTACACATACATGCATATGATTATGTTCTCGCACTCAAATCAAGGTATGTATATACTCATATACATGCATAATTTTGACGTAGATATGTATCGACAGAAAGCTCGAAGACACACAACATTATAATAACATTTATATAAATATATGCATGTCCATACATATGGTGTCACACTCTTATGTACATCCCATTATATCCATCATATGTGTATGTAAACATATGCATATATGCATATATCCCAAATACGCATTTGACCATACCATCAAGCACAAAAAGATAAGGAAGGACTTCTAAGTTCCAAATAGATAAACATCACCCAAGCATGCATTCAATAGTAAACAATGCCTTTACTAATGTAGACACATCAAACTAAGGATGACTTACCTACTTCCAAAAAACTGAATCAACTCAATTATTCTACTATGGTGTGTGTATGCTCAAATAGTTTACGTTACTAGTTACCCGACCAAGTTCTTCTCCTGAGTGATACTTACTCTCTACCTGGAGGAATGAAAATTTACCTACAACCACTAACACATGATCATAGTAGTCAACTATTCACAAAATATGCATTTCACATAATACATCTCCACAGTTAGAATATTAATTCAATAACAATCCATTTCACACATATGCATTTCTTCATTGAATGAAATAGTGTTCCTTCCTAATGCATTGATAAAAAAGTGAAAGCACATTTTATTCACCATCAAAATACAAACTACATTCACATTTACCCTACATAAAAATAGTAAATAGTAATTTCATAATTGGGGTGCAACAGTAGCATCTTAAATGGACCAACCAAAACACTCTCCAACTAAGGGATTTTGGTAATCCTTTGTATTATTTATTTTTATTTGAGGAAGACTCTTAATTATATCCACCTTTCAAAGTAGAGTAATGACTTTTTCCATACAACCTTGTAGTTTTCATGACTTAAACAGTATATTGTTGTGCCCAAACACAAATCAATATAACCTATTTATTTTTTAATTATCAAGTAAAATGTGTTGTACACCTTGAAAAAAATTGTAATATTTATCTTTCCATGTGAAAAATAAATTAGGGCACATATTCCAAAATATATATTAGAAGGACAAGTTTCTAATATGTTTTATAGAATTGGAAATTGTACTCCCTTTTAGGTGAAAGTACAAATTAATGCTCTATTTGGAACTAGCTTGAGTGACCTTTTCATTAATGCATTCACCAAGCCCTAAATTTCCTATCAACCAAGGAGAATGTGTCTACACTACCCTAAAAAGTGTCTCATCGATTAAAAATCATCAAATTAATTTTGACAAGTGCCCTAACTATGAAAATATCCTAATTTTAGCATACATTAAACACCCATGTCAAACTTTGTTGAGTGTGAGAAGCCCAATTTAGGGTGTAGGGTGCCCTAGACCACCTATTTTTCTTGAAAATTTTAATTTCCTATGTTTCTCAATCTTTAATTTTAGAGATGTAATTTTAAATTTGGGCCTTGGTAGTAATTTAATTTGAAAAATTCAAATTTAATTGAGTCGGCCTAATGTTTAATTCATCCTAAGTTCCACTATATAAACATGAATTATTATTTCAAAATTAAGAGGAAGTATCATAAGAGATAATTATATTCAATCAAATATTCAAATTTATAAGTTTTCAAGAAGATTTTCATATTTAGTCAAGTTTTCTATAATGATTTGAGTTTGATAGTAATATAGAATGTGATGGAATATAGGTTTGGAGATTGCTTTTGCCTATTTTCAACAACCTAATGACTTGTTTTCATAGTGTTCTCATCTTTAAGCTTCAACTTTGTAACACCCCTCCTTTTTGTGCTCCGTTAATCAAGCAATGTTTTCCTATGTTATGCTTCGATCATGTTAACAATTGAATTAATGATGCTTTATGCTTTGATTATGTTAATAATGTTAGATGCGTCAGTTAGTGAGATTGTATTGGTGAAGGGGACGGGGTTGTATCACTCGTTTCGAGTGCCCTAAGATTCTGACATTTCCTCTTCACGGTGTGTTTGATCATATTATGTATATATGCACGTTCGACATGCTCTTTGTTGCAGGTTGGCAGGTACATGACATTGACTCCACCTGGTTTCTAGGTCTGAGCGTGTCAGTTGACCAACGGAAATTAATTGGGAGATAGTAGCTAGGGTTTCCGAACCAGGTCGTCACCCTAGTCATGGCATGTTGTCGGTTTGTCGTCGGGGCCAGTTGTTTTAACCTGGTCGGTTCCCCTCGAGTGTTTATTTAATTTCAAGTTTAAGTTTATGAAAGGACTTGCGTAGTTTGATTAATGATTAAATGTGTTTAGTTGCAAGCTATAAGTGATTAAATAGCTTTTGGAATTAGAAATGATGAATGTTTTGTCTTATTGATAATTTGAATTAATAAAATAATCTAATTTTGAATTAGACTTATTTTATTGATAATTTGAATTAATTGTGTGAATTAATTAAATTATCCCTTTTGAATTAAAAGTGCTAAAAGTTTTAAATTCTTTTGTTGAAAGAAAATGTTAAAATGTTTGGAATTCAATTTGGAATTAGAAAATTGTTTAAAGTTATTAAAAATTCCAATATTTTCTTATGCAAAGACTTTGGGGTAGAAGAGATATTTTCAGAAAAGGTTGACTTTTTGGCAAAAAGATATTTGTGTTTGAAATTGAATTTGAAATTAAAATTTGAATTTGTGTTCAATTTAATTTGTTATTGAGTTTGAATTTGGAAGTGAATTTGCATTTGGATTGGAATTTGAATGTGAATTTGGGGAGTTGGAGAAAAATGATATATTTTGTTTTAGGGTTTTCTTTCATTTCTCCACGGATTCTTGGTTTTGAATGTTTTGGTGGAGAAGCTTGAAGGAGGCAAAAATGGTGGAGTTGAAAGGGTGCTTGAAGATCTCCATGGGTAAAGCTTGCTATTTTGGGAGGAAACACAAGGTTCCATCAATTCTTCCTCATCTCTTTTGCTCATTTGGATGATTGAAAACATAGTGATAGATTCAATGGAAACTCATGGTAAAACTCTTAAATTTGGTAAATGGTAGAGAGTGTTGGAATTGAAATCAAACATGAAGTTTAAACCAAGTTATGGAAAGGAAACCCAAGAAAATTCAATGTTTAATCTAGTTTTGAAAACCCATTTGCTTATTTTGAAATAAGTTTTATTTTGAATTGGGGGTTTGGATTATTGTTTCAATTTGAATATGAAATCAAATTTTGGGGTATGGGTATTGTGAATACCACCATTTATTTTGGTATATGAAAATACCCACAAATATATATATTCATATATTTGTGTTTTTAAGAAATTTTATATTTCTGGTGAAAATCTTTAAAAAAAAAAAGTTGTTAATCTCGGGTCTGGTAAAACGCAGAGTTTTAAATAATATTAAAATTATTTTATTTTATTTTTGTTTTTGGTGAGGTGGGAGGTCAAACCCCACCCCAGCCGTGTGCGCCACACTCCGCCGCCCGAGGCCGCGGTCGCGGTGCGCAGGGCACACAGCCCCTGCTGCCGTGGGAGGCGGTGGACTGTGTGCTATGCACACAGCTCCGCCACCCACGGGGCTAGGGCGCCGGCCCTGCCTTTTCAAAGTTGTTTGGTTTTTTATTTATTAGAATTTAAATTTTTTTAAAATAAATATTATTTTATATAATATTTATAATATTTAATATTATATATTATATAAAATATAATGTATTTAATATTCAGTTATTTATTTAAATGAAATCCGGTTTAAGGTTAAAATATATTTTAATTCTATTTGTTAAATCATAAGGTTTTTTTAGAAATGTTTAATTGAATGATATAAGTTATTTGATATATTTTTAAATATTGAGGGTTTTAAATTACTTGTTAAAATAGTAGTTGTTAAATCAAATATAATTGTATATGAAGGTATATTCAAACTAGAATAATTGTTGTATTCGACCTATCATTATGCTTTTATATTTAACTGTATGGATTTCGCAGTGGTGGTTTATTCTAATTAGATGCGTTAGGGGTATCATAGTCCAAATGTCTTAAGACGATTATCGTCGTGCTTTAGCGGCAAGAGTGGATTTTAGAAAATCTTATGTTTTATTTGAATATCGATTTTAGTTGATGGAGTAACCTATGTTACAAAATGGATTAAGTGATTTAATTGAAATGTTATTTATTAAATACCTTGAGTTTGATTATGTTAGTGAAACTTAGGGAGAACGGTGGATTTAAATTTTAACTAGCAGCTGCATCATTAAAGTGTTTGATTATGAATATGGTTATGAAATTTAGAGTATATGATCTGTTCTTTATATATTCCAATGTCGTGATTAGAAATGGGATCAATTGACTGGATAAATGCAAGTTATGAAATCTGTGTTTGAATGGATTTAAGAAATCTGAACATTAGCTTACCTATGTGTCTGAAATGTTTTCAATGTTTAATTGTACGCTTTCGATGTTGCGAAATGAGAGTGAATGCTTTGTGAATCTTCCTGATATGGGTTCATTTATTGTTAAGAGTGGTTATTCGTGAGTTTATATGGTTGATGGCGTTAAGTCGTATCTTGTTGGTCATGTAAGTCTTCCAGCAGTGTTTTCTTGAGACGATGTTATGTCTCTTATGTTTTGCTTTGGCTTTATTGGATTATGTGTGAGTAAGCTCAAGTGGTTACCTGGTTCTTTGAACGGGTTGTGTGACCTTGTGATTCATGGTTGAGTCGAGTTTCAGTTGTTTTGTGGGTTGTTATGTAGTCAACCTTGTGTTAGCCTTGGGTAGTGCACGTTTTGGTTTCAGTTTTGGACATCCGTAGTGATGTGATGCCTGTTGAGGTGTTTGGTTATTTGTGATAAATGTTAGTGCATTGTCTACCCTTGGCATGTGGTTGAGTTATGTGTTGTCGATAGGGGAGTGGCTTTCAAACGAGTGCCGGGCCCAATGTGGTCCCAGGATAACTCATTTGAGAGTTAGTTAATTAAGTGAAAATTAAAATAACTTACTAGGGAGAGAGTAGCTTTGAACATTAATAAGATAATTTAGCCTCGCTCATTGGCTCAAGGGCTTGTACGAGACTTGAGATGAGTCAGGAAGGCCTGGAATGGCAAGATCGTTATCTTGTCTTCTCGAAAGATAATCGATTCCGCTCTGGTGGGCATATGGCGCCGGGTTCGTGAGAGGTTACCAGGATATCCTGAGAGGGGGGCCGGGACCTAGGAAGAACACCATTGGATAACCAATGCAGCCTTTGCGATGACACTCCTCCTATGACAGCAGTCGGTATGGTGCTGTACCGTGAGTTTATTTTGTACAGTGATGGTACTCGATTTTGTACTCTACAAGCATTGTAACCATTGTGTTAAGTAATGTGGGTTTTGTTCTTGTTTCAGTTCAGTGTGCTTGCTTGTGTCTAGAGGTGCATGGTCTTGTCTAGGAAATCCTGGTTACTATCTCCTAGCACGGAGGGAGTGGGGCCTTTGGGTTCCACGTGGTCGGGTGGCGTGCATTTCTTTTCCATTGGTTCTTCTTCATGTTTGTGTGTTCGTGATTTCCAGCTGGAGAGCTCGTGGGAATCAGTTTCTTCTCTCACTTCATTCTTTTAGCTCTTATTGTATTTTATTACCCCTCAGATGTTATCGAGGTGGAATTTGTAATTGTAATTTGAGTGTTGGACTTACCTCATTCGGGGAATGAGTGATGTAACCTTATTGTTTAAATGTTATATTGGAATCTTGAGGTATTTAATTATCCTTGTTGTAATTTATCTTGAATGGAATGTATGTTGTTCATTCCCTTAAGTGAGTAATGTTTCAGTTTATGTTAATGTTATTTGATGTTGGGTTTCTAAGTGATCTTTGTCTCGTGGCCTTAGAGGTTGTTGGCATTATGAATTCACCTTACATGTTATTTATACTTAAACAAAAAAAAAATTGGTACGTTTAAGTAGTGAATTGCAACTTCCTCTAGGGTTGCGTGGCGGGGCATTACAAACTTACTTGTTGTCATAAGTAAGGTATTGTTGTATTTTAGATTTTCCTAATGGTATTTTTCTTTCTCTTGGGTTGATTTCATTGTTGTTATTTATGAATCCTTCTCTAACACATTTGAGTAGGGTTTTATGCATTTAGCTCATTACACACTTAGATACAATTAAGGTTAAGAGCAAATACATTTTATCTATTATTCCATTGGCTATTATGGAAGTAGAAATACCAAAATGGGGGTTTGACTGAGGAAAAATCCTACATAGCCACCCTTTCCCCTCTCTTTAATAGATTTTTTCAGGTTCAAATCCAAAGGTGACGATTTCAGAGTAGGATTGTAGAAGACAAAAGAGGAGTTACAAGCTTATAAATTTAGATCTAAGCAAAGGGGAAGCTAGTCTATGGAATCTTTGTGCTCTAGATGAGTAAAATTAGACTCAAACTTACATATTGGGTGCACATTACTCTTCCCTTCTTAGATCTTCTTTCAAATTTTGGTTTCTCAATTTTGTCAATAAAGAAATGTTGCATTTTCAAATCTGGTCTTATAGTTAAAACAATTTGACAAATAAATATTAATATTAGTCAATTTATAAGGCATTAGAGAATCATATCCAAGGTTGATTGACTCACCTTTTAGGTTGTAAGTCAATCTCACACCCTTTTTGAATTGAATTCTAATGTTTATTGAAAAAGGATTGATTTTAGTGATCTAGACATTAGAAAGAAGATCCCTTTTTCAAAAAAAGAAAATTGTGAACCTGACCTTTTGAGTATTAAACTTATATCTTTTGATTTGCATTTAGCTTTGAAATAATAAGAAAAAGTTGTTAAAATTTCACAAATTATATGGTCTTGTTTGCAAGAAAGTGTGTTTGTATTTGAAAGAAAAGTGTCATTTTACTTGATTTTATGCTATTTTTGGTAAAAAAATTTATTTTCAGCTTTAAAAACTATCAGATTTGTAGGAGAATTGCATAAAATTTTTGGAATATTACATGATTGGGTTAAAAAGGATTTTAATTTCTTAAAATTTAAAAATCTTAGTTAATTACACTACATTGCATTTTCCAAATTGACCAAAATAGTAGCAATTTTAATCTTAGATCTGAACCATACATACCTCAGACATCAATTACCTATCCCTAGTGACTTAGAATTTGAAAATTCAAATAAAAATAAGCTAATCTAGGATGTATTACGCCCTAGAATAGCTCAATTTGGCTCAGATTTTAGTCACAGATTGATATTTGTATCCTTTCTATAAATCTAGATCGTGATTCTCATAGTTGTATCTACAACAAGTTTGTAAGTCTATATTTGGTTTTAATTTATATTAACAAGCATAAATATTATTTGAAATTAGAAATTAATGATTAATCTTAGGGAAGGTATAGCAATTTGATCATGTCCGATCTCTTTCTACAAGTACATTATATACCTACCAATCCTTTTAGTTGTGATGACTTTGATATGTTAGATGATACCCTTGAGGACTTCATCTCACCTAGATCATCCACTAAATCTTCTAATATTCCAACACATTAAAGAACATTAACTGTAATCAAACCTCAACTTATCATTTACCCACCCACAAATCGACCCCAACTTCAAAACAAACATGCTCTTATCATTGAACCGCCATAAAATAAACTGAAACATTTAGGTCACATATTAAATTTTGTAAGACAATTAACCCAACATAATCATTCAAACAATGTATCACACAACATTATCATGTTGTTTCTCATGAACACAAGAAATAACAAGAAACCAAAAAAGCACATGCCATTCATTTATTAATGCCCTTCCCACAACCTATCTTACCTATTGTACCTAATTTACCTCAACATAATGGTAAGGAGTATGATCTTGTAGAGCAGGTTTGTGTCACTCCTACTAAGATCTCTTTATGGGATTTGATTCAAACCTCACCCATCTATCATGACATGCTTCAAGATTCTTTGCAAAAGGTTTTTGTGCCTCCCAGTGCTCAAGCAAATGATGTAGCAACTTTTCTTGAGGGTATGAATTCAACAAATCTGGATATTTCCTTTCACCAAAGTGAGTTACCCCCCTTAGAGATACAAAAAATAAAATCATGCCTTGATGATAATGATTTTTATTAACAAAGTTGGTATTAGGCATACCCTTATTGACAATGGTTCAGGGCTTAACATTTATAGAATTGAAATTTTAGAAAAAATTGGGGTGGATAAAACTTTAATTCAACCCATTATTTTTTCTATCTATATTTTTTTATAAAGTGGGAAGACAAATATTAAGAATGATAACATTAATAGTTAAATTTGGTCCTATTGTGCTACCTAATCCTATCCATTTCATGCCTAATACTCTTTCATATAATCTTCTCTTAGGTAGACCATAGATTCATGAGATGAAAGGAGTTCCTTCAATGCTTCATCATCTAATGAAATACACATATAAAAACAAGGCTTACATTGTGAAATTTTATCTTAATTCTAAAATTGTTTACAAACTAAGATAAGAATCAAAAGACCCTTTAGCACATTAATCCCAACTTCAAAAGTGGAACCTCTACAAGTTGAAAATAATGATGACTATATTTAACCTATAACAAAACTATTAGATGATGATTGGGGGTCATTAGATTTTAAACCTACTTTCATAGAAGAATATAAAATCTCACCATCAAAATTGGATGAAGAAAAAGAAACTATGGTAGTACCCACACAATCTCCTATAGAATCTCCTAAAGAGTCTAACTTTGAAGGGAACACAAATTACACATCTACATACGGTGAGATTGATTATGAAAAAACACCTTTCTCAAAAGAAATGGAAACCATTTATGGAAGAGGATATAATTTCTTTTCACAATTTGGGTATAAGGGTAAAGGATGTGATATAAAATAACAAGAACTATCCATGTCCCTATAGAGATAAATACGCAAGACATGACAAGTGGTATTGGTTAGATCAACCTTAAAAACCTACTAAATCATCAAGAAGACCTTTACTTAATTTCAATACCATAACACAAGATCCTCCTAATACATATCTCAATTTATTTCATCCTCAATTGAAATATAACACAACCAATGATATATCATTAGATATTTTTCAAAATTATGAGTCCTTAGCAAAAAAATTTAGAATGTATGACATTTTTCCTGCTTGTCATCATGATCATAGATTTCCCTATTGTTTAAATTCCAATGCATATTAGGAAAGAATAAAATTTATCTGATGATCAATAAGACACCTCCCAAACAATTCCTAACACTCCAAATTATAGTACACTACTTGCAGGAGATATTGTAGATGTCTTGATGGACCCATTTAATAAATAAAAGGTGCTTCTAATTGTAAAATTTCTTGATGAGGATGAACAAGAATATCATGCAACAATGTTACATGACTTTCTTGAACTCTTTGCATGGTTTTATTTGGATATTCCTGGCATAGATCCTTGGATACTTATGCATAACATTATCTTAGAAGATGATGCTAAAATAGTGAGACAAAAGATTCATAAGATAAATCCTATGGTGAATTTATTAGTTAAGGATGAGGTTGAAAAATTCTACAAGTAGGTTTCATCTACCCTATTGATTATTCACCTTAGATATCCAACATTGTTGTTGTGGTAAAACTAGCTAATCGTATTCAAATGTGTATGGATTTTTGTGATCTTAATAAGGTATCATTGAAAGACTGTTCCCCCCTTCCAAATATGATATGATTGTTGATTCAAATATAGGTCATTCCTTATTATCATTCATGTATGGTTTCTTTGGATATAATCAAATCTTTATTAATCCTTGAGATCAATATAAAATAGTATTCATTACACCTTGGGGAACATTATGTTGGATCATTATGCCCTTTGGATTGAAAACTGATGGAGAAATGTATCAAAGAGCTATGCCATTAATATTTCATAATTTCATAAACAACATTTTAGAAGATTATATCAATGATATCTTGGCTAATTCTATAACACATCAATATCATGTCAAAATTCTCTAACAAATATTTGAGCTAATTTGTAAGTACAATATGAGATTGAATCCAAGAAAATGTGTCTTCAGTGTGCATAGTGGAAAATTATTAGGTTTTATAGTGTCATATTGAGGTATTGAGGTGGAAATGAAAAAAATAATGATATAATCAACATGCCACCTCCTAGAACATTTCTCAGCTTTGTAGCTTACAAGGAAAGATTCAAGCTATCTATCATTTTGTTGTATCATTTGTGGATCATACTCTTCCCTTTACTCAACTACTTAAGAAAGAATCACAATTTAAATGGAACAAATATTTTCAAAAGGCCTTTGAGAGCTTAAAACAATATCTAGTTAATCCTCCAATTTTATAACCAGACACACCAGGATAACATTTTATTCTTTGCATTTATGTTTTATCCAATGCCCTTGCTATGTTATTGGTGAAACAAGATGATAATGGTATAGAGCATCCCATTGACTACATTATTTGTATATTAATTGATTATGAGACTCAATATATGGCTATATAAAAAAAAAATTGGCTCTTGTTTTTTCTACGAACAAGTTGAGACATTACTTATTAAACATCAAAGTGCATGTCATTATAAAGTTGACCTTTTAAAACATATTTTGTAAAAAATTATTTTTCAAGACACTTAGCTAAATGGGTTATGTTGTTAATAGAGTTTGACCTAAGTTTGTGTTCCAAAAATCATTTAAGGGTTAATCATTGATCAACCACTTAGCTGAAGCTCCTTCGCCATTAGCATTACCAAACAAAGACTCACTTCCCAATGAATATGTTTCAAAGATAAATGATAACAAAACATAGGAGTTATACTTTTATTTTTTTGACTATCAAATTATTTTTGGTGTTGGAGTTATATTAATAACTCCCTTAGGAAAGCCAATTCCCTTATCTTATCATCTAAATTATTTTTTGCACAAATAAAAATGTAGAATATGAGGCCTTTATTTATAGATTATGTGTGGACTTGTCTTTAAACATTCAACATATTCACATATTTGGAGATTCTCAATTGATTATTAAAAAAATTAATGGATCATATCAATACAAAATGGATAAGTTATCCCATTTCTATGATATGATATTTAAAATATTAATACAGTTTACCTCATATACTATTGATAGCATTCCATGAAAGGATAATTGACATGCGGATGCAATGGAAAGTACTACTTCCCTTATATCCCTTGATGATCCTTCCTCAACTTTTACATTCACAATTCACTCTTACATCACCATTGATAGCTAAAAACATATTTAAGAAAATGTTAATATGCTAGATTGATCCATCACCCCATATTTTGATACTTAAGAGACGACATTTTTCCTAAACCAACTACCAAGAACACTCAAGCTCGTATCGAAGAACTTGCATCTCGATATATGATTTTATCCAACATCTTATATTGAAGATCATATAATGGTCTTCTTATTTATTATCTTATTAAATATAAGATCCCTGTAGCCCTTGAGGAAACACATTTAGGTGCCTCTGGAGGAGATTTTGGTGGTCAATCCTTTTTTCAAAAATTAATTATTATTCAATAGTACTGAAAAATATGGAACAAGACTCTTTCATCTATGTTAAAAAGAATCCTAAATGTCAACAACATAACAATTTGATCCATGTTCCTACTCGTGAACTTCATGCACAAGTTGTTATTTGATCATTTTTTGTGTGGGGTTAGGATCTCATTGGGAATATTTCACCTCCATCATCTTTAGGACATATTTTTATAATCATAGTTGCAAATTGATTCATGAAATGGGTAGAGGTCATGACAGATAAGTGATTTGTCATTTTATCATGGATAACATAGTCTCACAATTTGTCCTTCCTTCAACTTTAATTACAGATAATAGTACACCATTTAAAACAAGGAAGTGAATAAATTTTTAGAAGAGTTCCACATACAACATCATTTCTCTACACCATATTATGCTCAATTGAATGGAAAAGCGAAAGTAAAAAAACAAAACAATTAAATATTTTTTGTGTAAAATTGTTAACAAACATAATGAATATTAGCATATTCAACTTTCCTAATATGCATTGAGAGCTTATCACATAAGTGTTCACACGACTACAAGAAACACTTTGTACAACCTTGTCTATGGTGTTGATGTTGTAGTGCTATTAGAGCTAGAAATTCCTTCCTTGAAAATCTCTTTTAGTGGCATTATAAATGATAACTCTTATAGAGAAAAATGACTTCAACAACTTGAAATGCTCAATGAACAGCATATTAATTCTCTTGAACATATTCAAGCTTATTCTAGAGGCATGTAATGCAAATACAATGATAACATCATCGATTGTTCATTTAAAAAAGGCGACTTGGTGCTATGTAAGAATCAACGTAATGTAAATACAACACCAGGAGAAAAAGGAAATTTTAGTTTGAATTGGTTAGGGCCTTATGTTATTGATGAAGATTATGGATCTGGAGCATACAAGCTTTTGGTGATAGATGGTACACCTCTCAAAGAACCTATCAATGTTATGCATTTGCATAGATATTATGCTTAACATCTTCATTTTGAATAGTATGTTGTAGAAACTCAAAATTATCCTTAGCCTACAGTCTGATTTTTTGACTAATTGTCTATCTAACCCTAATCCCATCTACCCCTAAGTTTGTCTAACCCTAATTTTTATCTAAACCAATTCCTAATTTTCTTCACACTTTTATAATTAAATAATGTTAATAAATTAATTATCCTAATTTCTTCCCTTTTCATCATTTTATTGATTAAATAATTATTATTTAATTATTTAATCCCTAATTCAATCTCATATATGATTGAATAAATATTATTTATTTAATTATGGTAACCTAAATTTCCCTCTATAATTAATTTATTTAATTATTCATGTGACTTTGAAAATAAATTAATTAATCTTTGCATTCCTTCACACCTATTAGGTCGACACCGCATAAGACCTAATACAAAAATTCCTCAACGATATACCCATATTTGGACATGTGTACCTCAAAACATCATGCCAACTAGAATTCACACTCTATTGACATTGTCAACATCTCCTTAAAATTGCAAAGTCAAAATCCTATCCACAGAGAAGTGCGAACTCTCCTACTCACATGCACTATACAGGAAATGACTGTAATTTGCCAAGCCAAACTTTTTTTATCCATAACTTTAAAAGCAAAAGCCAAAACAAGATGGAATTTTGGAATTAGATGCTTCTATAAACCAACAAAAACATAATATAACCACACAAAGAGTTCATTCACGAATTAGTGTGGACCCAAAAACTAGATGCTCTGCTACACAAAATTATCAAAATTGACACTTAGTCAATTTTTCATCATAATCAACTTTACTGGGTCAAACCATCTTGTAAAAATGTCTTCCATAAGCATCCCAAAGCATCTTGGAACCAACTAGAATTATCTACACCATGATCTCCATATCAAGATATAATATTGACATCAATTACAACACTGCAACATATAATAGTAAACCTTGTGATTATCCTACATGTTGATGTTTCCAAAAACAACATCAATGGAAAACTTCCAACAATATCCATCTTTTTCATTGATGGAAGCATGCCAAATAAAATCCAAAATATTCTCCTTCTTTGACATCAAGGGAAAAGGGTTCGTACAACAATTTTTCTAACATATATTATATCTCCCCTTGTGAAATATATGAATAAGTAAAAACTGAAAGATTGAATTGACTCCCACTAATTCATGTACCAAAGTAAAACCAAAAAATTTCTACAAGAAACTACTCTATATACTCTGCATATGTACAAAAAGTCTGAAACTAAAAATTGGAAATGCATAAAGAATAAGAAATATTATCAACTAGAAGAGGTTGACACTTGTAGCTTCTGCACATGGATCTGCCACACATGTTTACCTTCTTCACATGCCTTCTTGGCTACCCCAAGAAATATAAATTGTGTTTCAAACTCCATCAGTATCTCTTCTCCTTCTTCTAGAGTGATAGGTATAGGATTCATCTGTGTAGCTTTGGTAGCACTCAAAAGGGATCTTAAAACAAGTATGAGTTTGAGATTCACCAAGTCCCTTATCTCTCCAAACTATAAAATGATATTCTCCTTTCAAGCTTGTAACTAAAAGAATTTCTTATGCAAATCCTCTATAAAATTCCTTGTATCTCTATCTAGGTCAAGTGTCAGATCATAGGAATTGTAGGCATTTTTGATTTGGGACTCAATAGAGTCCATCTCCTTCCTAATGCTTTGTGTGGCTTCGGGCCACTTCATGCCATATTCTTGAAGAGCCTTTGCCTCATATACACACACTTGTGCATCCTTAAAATTATCTTGAAACTTTTTATGTGCAAGAGGACAATTTTTAGTAATCTCCATCATTTTATTATTACATATTATCTTTTGAACCTCATTCTCAATTTGTACTTTAAGACTGAAGGTATATTCTTTACAAGAATCAATTAACAATTTCCAATTCTCCATACCAAAAAGTGAAGTATCTATGTTTGCACTATGTATGACCTCTTGCAATTCCTTTAGTACTTCTTCCATAAGCTCTCTACTCTTTTGATGTGTTGAACTATGATCTCCTTTCGATTAGATACATGCAATACATCTCCCAATTGTAGCTTGTGGAGGGGGGAAATCTTGTCAAGATCTAAATTTCCATGTTGCATTGGTAGTTGTAGCAGTTGTGATGATACAAGTTGGAAATTGAGCTACATACTCAATAGATTTTTCAAGGAATCTACAAAGGAGTCGAAGGATTCACCAAAATTCTTTGTAATCTTTGCATCTTTTCCCTTTAAGTCCTTTTCCCCATTCTTTTTGGAGTTCATTGGATTCTCTTCTTTTATTCTTGCATCTCTAGATGTATCCTCATTCTTATCTTCATCTACTTTCTCATTATTTTCTTGTTCTTCTTCCTTCTCCATGTTGGTATTCTCTTCATCACCAACCTTACTTACATTCTCTTCCTATGCAAGCTTATCTATGTTAACCAGAGGAGTAACATTTTCTTTTGGTGTTAGAGGAGGATTGGATGTACCTTTGTTGCTTCCTCATTGGTGACTATCGAGTTTCCTCAACTTTCTTCTCTTCTTCTTCATCTTCCTTTTCTAGTTTTTCCATTATCAAAGGGACATTATCTTAAATATACTCTTCATCTATTGCATGCTCATGTTGAGCATCAATGTCTTAAGCTTCTTCTCCTATAGTGACTTTCAGAGTAGTCTCCTCTGAAGTCATACCATATTTCTATGCAATGTCTAAAATTTTATCAATTGTCTCCTTTTGTAGCCTTTCAAACTTATTCTTATCTCTACCCAAAATGGTAGTTACCCTTTTCTTCACTCCAAATTCTATGGTGTATAACTCATCTAATGTGGCTCTATTTTCCTTAGACATAGAAGCACAAAATTTCTCCAATGCATACTCTTTTATTTTTCCTTGTTCTTCAATTTCTTATGGTCTTCTCTTCACCAAGACATTCCATAGCTCCAAAGGAATTTTCATTTCAATTTTTTTCATATCAAATTCTAAAAAAATGTACTTAATGATTTCCTCAACAAAGGTGGCCTTATCTGTTGGAAAATGTGCCTCAAACTTACTAACATGAAACTCCTGAAAGAGCAAAATCGGTGAAACCCTCAGAATGTCTTGTCAACTAGCAGTTGTGTTTGTAAGATCAAAGTCGCTGAGACTTTGGTTTTTTCTTGCCGATGGGTTGATTCTTAGTGGTCATCGAGGAGACTCTTGGTGATAGTTGAATATCGGGGTGACTATCAGACACATTCCAACTATATTAGTCTCACCAATAGCTTTATTCATATTGGACATCGGGGAGACTCTTAGACTCTTTCTAAAAGCGCTAGTCTCGCCGATGGTTCTCCTCTCACCGGAGGGTATACTTTCGGTATGAGCTCTTGCTGACAGTTTTGGTCTCACCGATAGATTTTCATTCGGTATGATCTCTCACCGATAGTGTTGATCTCACTGACAGGTCTGTGCTTAGTGAGAACTCTTGCCGATGGATGTGATCTTGTCGATAGGTATACATTCGGTGTAAGCTCTTTCCGACAGTGTTGGTCTCACCAAAAAATTTGCACTCGGTATGCTCTCGTGTTGATGGATGTTTCTCTCGTCGACAGGTAGGTGCATTTGGCATGAACTCTTGTCGATAGTATTTATCTCACCGATGGATTTCTATTCACTGTGAACTCTCAGCTAGAGCGAAACTCTTGTTGATAGATCTGCATGAGATGGATATCAATGTGAAGTCTTAGCAATAGAGTGTGTCTGGCTGATGGGTTTGTATTCGATATGATTCTTGCCAATAGAGTGAGTCTAGTTGATAGGTTTGCACTCGATACATGACTCTTACCAATGGTGGTGACTCTTTCCAATAAGGACAGTCGGGCATTGTGGCATCGGGGAGACATGGTTTGGTGTCTCACCAACATGCGATTCAGTTTGAACATTTTGACCGAATGTCTATCCTACATGGTCTATTTTGAACCAATGAGAAAAGCAGAAGGAGAACCGTTGGCAGTTGAACTATTGCGACCATTCCTGTGTGGAAGATCAACAGATTGTGAGAGAATGGATTATGCTAGGTAACAGATGATGATGATCGGTTAGCTGAATGAGATTTGTTGTTTGATTTGGAACATGATTTGATCAGTGTGAATGAATTCAATTTAGAGAGAATTGTAACAGTGATGTTCTATACAAGGTTGATCAAGGAAATGTTGCTACTGTTAATTTGACATCAGAAAGTGAAGTTTGATCTCTGTCTGTAATTTTGTTTACTGTAATACAAAGAGACTTTTCTTGGTGTGGTGGGTTTTTCTCCCGTAAGGGTTTTCCCACATAAATATGGTGTCCAATTATGTATGTGTTTATTTCTCTTTTCTTTTATTCTTTTCTTGTGTATCTTAATGAACTATAATTGCAAAATTTAAAGTCATATCTGCATTCTTCCCTGAGGTTTTGACATTAGGAGAGTTTGTTCCACACCTAAGCTTTTCTTACAAGTGGTATCAAAGCTTGGCCAGTTGTGTTATCCATGTGGGTACGTTGGGTTTTTTGTGTCAATTTTGTTCAGTGGGAATCTTGTAGAAGTCTGGTAATTCAAATTACAGATTAAGATGGCAAGCATGTCAGGAAAGATTGAAATTGAGAAATTCAATGGTAGTAATTTTGAGTTGTGGAAACTCAAAATGGAAGATATGTTGGTTGATCATGATCTTTGGCTTGTTGTTTCTGGAACGAAGCCTACAGGCATGAAGCAAGAGGATTGGGATCTCACAGATCGAAAATCAAAGGGGTTGATAAGGCTTTGTTTAGCAGACTTTGTTCTTCTAAATGTTCATGAACAACATCCTCTTTGTGGAAAATATTGGGTGCTATTTATTAGGGCAAGTCCTTGGTGAATAAGTTGTTCTTGAGGAAGAAGTTGTACTCTTTGAAAATGTAGGAAGGAGCATCTATTGCTAATCATTTGAATGATTTCAACATGTTGATTGCTCAGTTAGCATCTGTGGGTGTGAAGATTGATGAAGAAGATCGATGTATGCTATTGTTATGTTCTTTGCCAGATTCTTGGGATCACTTGGTGATGGCTATTGGGAGTACTAATTCCTCTTTTAAGATGGAAGATTTTTTTGCTTCTTTGTTATCAGAAGAGATGAGAAGAAAATATTCTGATATGGCGAGGGAGGCTCTTGCTGTTAGAGGCAGATCAAAAGAAACAGGCAAGAAGAAGGACAAGAATTCCAAATCCAAATCAGAGGGGAGATCAAAGTCTAGTAAGAAGTCCAAGGTAAAGTGTTGGAATTATGGGCAACCTGGTCATGTCCAAAAGGATTGAAAAGAGGAGAAAAAGAAGAATTATTCTTCCAATAATGAATCTTCTCAGAGTGATGTAGACTCTTTCATTACAGCCTTGGCAACTCAAGCATCAGATGATGTCTGGATGATTGATTCTAGAGCATCTTTCCACATGAAATCTCATAGAGAATGGCTCACTAAGTATGAAAAATATGATGGTGGAAGGGTGTATTTAGCAAGCAATTCATCTCTGGAAATAGTTGGCCGTGGAAGAGTCAAAATTCAGTTCCCTAATGGAAGAGTGAAGGGAATCAATGATGTAATGCATATACCAAGTTTGGCTCAAAATTTACTTTCTATTATTAAGCTAAACGATGTTGGAGTACAAGTCATGTTCTTTGGAAATGGCTGCAAAATGACTAGAGGCTCAATGGTGCTAGCTAGGGGTGCTCGTATTGGTACCTTGTATAAGCTGGATGCACTTGTTGTGCAATGCAATAGTGTCTCTACAAAGTCACAGAAGGCTACTCATGGAGAAAAGGACAAAAATGTTCCTGATAGTGCAAACTCTATGGAAGTTAAACTTCCAGAAAAAAAAGACTATGCTCTGGCATCATAGGCTTGGCCACATTGGAGAAAAAGGTTTAAAAACCTTGAAAAATAAAAACCTGGTTGAAGGGCTTGATGATTGTAACCTTGAATTTGAATTTTGTGAACATTGTATATATGGTAAACAACACCATGTTTCATTTTACTCCAGTCCTCACAAATCTTTTGGTTTACTTTATTACATTCATTATGATGTTTTTGGTCTAGTAAATGTTCCTTCTTTGTCTAAATCAAGATATTATGTAGTGTTCATTGATGATTATTCAAGAAGGGCATTTGTTTATTTTTTGAAAAGTAAAGAAGAAGTGTTTAGTCATTTTAAGGAATTTAAAAATCTTGTGGAAAATCATACTAGAAGAAAAATAAAATGTTTAAGGACTGACAATGGCGGTGAGTTTTGTTCTGATGAGTTTGAAATGTACTATAAAGATCATGGGATTAAAAGACATAAAACTACACCCTACACTCCGCAACAAAATGGAGTTGCTGAAAGGTTCAACAGGACAGTGATGGAAAGAGCACAAAGTATGCTAAGCAGTGTTGGCTTGGAGGAGAAGTTTTGGGCTGAGGCAGTTGCAACAACATGTTATTTAATAAATCGTTCTCTAAATTCCACTCTTGTTGAGAAAACACCTTTGGAAGCATGGTCTGGAAAGAAGCCCTCTCTGAGACACATTTGTGTCTTTGGCTGTGAGGCATATGCATATGTGTCGAATGAGAAAAGGTCTAAATTGGAAAACAAGGCTGTTAAATGTATTTTTATTGGTTATAGTGCTGGCATAAAAGGATACAAGCTTTGGAATCCTGACACAGAGAAGGTTTTATACAGCAGAAGTGTTATTTTTTGTGAGCTAAAGCCTTCTACTTTGGATCTACAGTCAGAGACAAAATCAAAAAATAAAAAGGATGTAGTTGAAATTCCTCTAACACCAGATAAAGATGAATTCAAAATTCAAAATGTACTTGAAATTGAGGAGAGCTCAAGTAGTTCTAAGAGTTTTGAAGAAGAAGATCAACCTCAGCCTTAGCCTGTGATGAGGTCAACACGTGAAAGAAAGCAACTTGATAGGTATGGGTTTTCTTTGTTAGACTCTACTTGTGCCTATGCTTAATTTCTAGCACTGGCGAGCCTAGAATCGTGAAAGAGGCATTTAGAATGTCTAATTCAAACCTTGGTCAGCTGTTGAATGGCGAAATGGCATCATTAGAAAAGAATGATACTTGAGTTTGGTGCCTTGTTTGAAGGGCGTAAAAGTTGCCGGGTTGCAAAATGGTTACTTAAAAGAAAAAATAGGTCAGTGGCACAGGAAAAAGTATAAGGCGAGGTTATTGTGAAGGGGTATTCCTAGGTAGAGTGAATTGATTATGGGGAAATTTTTTCTCTTCTAGCTAAGCTGACATCTATCATATTTCTTGTCACTTGCAACAACATACATGACTTAGAGATTGAATAGATGGATGTGAAGACAACATTTCTTCATGGTGATCTTGAAGAAGAAATTTATATGTCCCAAATTGAGCACTTTGTGGAAAAAGGTAAAGAAAAAATTGGTTTGCAAGTTGAAAATCAGATGGGATTAAAAAAACTTCCCAGAATGGCAAATTTTAAGTTTGAGTTATGTTTGTTTTGTCATTGTAATTTGTAAGATCAACTAATCACTTGTACTTCAAAGCTCAAAATGATCGTGTTCTTATTATTGCTCTCTATGTTGATGATATGTTGTTCATAGGCAATAGTAAGTTAATGATTTCTGATCTAAAATCTCAGTTGTCTACAAAGTTCAAAATGAAAGATCTTGGTGCAGCCAAGTATATTTTGGGAATGGAAATAACAAGGGATAGGAAGAGTAGAAAACTTTGGCTCATTTAGAGTAAGTATATTAATACTGTTCTGGAGAGATTTTGTATGACTGATTGCAAGTAGCTAGCTGTTCTAGTTTTGCAGGGAATGAAGCTATCTGTTGAAGACTGTCCAAAATCTCCTACTAAGATGGAGGACATGACCAAAGTGCCTTATGCTAGTGCAGTTGGAAGTTTAATGTATGCAATGGTCTGTACAAGGTCAGACATTACCCAACTAGTGGGAGTACTTAGTCATTTTATGGAAAATCCTAGAAGGACACATTGGGATGTTGTGAAAAGAGTGTTCAGATATCTGAAGGGAACTTTAGAATATGCTTTGTGTTACCATGGAAATTTGGTTGAATCACAGAGGAATCTCAGCATTCGAGGCTATGTGGATTCTAATTGGGCAGGGAACATTGACAACAGAAGATCCACCAGTGGATATATTTTCATGATCAATGGTGATGTAGTTAGTTGGATGAGTAAGTGGAAGGCTGTAGTCACTTTTTCCACTATAGAGGGAGAATACATGGCAGAAACATGACTGTAAAGAAGCAATCTGGTTAAAATGTTTGTGTTCTAACATTGGGTTTGATGCAAGGAAAATTACAATTTACTGTGACAGTCATAGTGCTATTTGTTTGGAAAAAAAATCCTACTTTCCATGCCAAGATGAAACATATTGATGTGCAATATCATTTTGTACGAGATATGGTGGAGGATGGAAAGGTCTCTTTAGAAAAAGTGGATACTCTAGAAAATGTTGTAGATGCATTGACGAAACCAGTGAGCACAAAAAAGTTTAGGTTGTGTACTAGTTTGATGGGCCTTAGTGCCCATGAATTTTAGTAGTTTTGTTGTGCTCTAGAGGTGTCAGTAAGATCTTCGTCAAGTGGGAGATTGTTGGAAAATGTGCCTCAAACTTACTAACATGAAACTCCTAAAAGAGAAAAATTGGTGAGACCCTCAGAATGTCTTGCCAACTAGCAACTATGTTCATAAGATCAAATTCGTTGAGACTTTGGTTCTGTCTTGCCGACGGGTTGGTTCTTAGTGGTCATTGAGGAGACTCTTGGCGATAGTTGAATATCAAGGTGACTGTCAGACACA
This sequence comes from Sequoia sempervirens, assembly GCA_007258455.2. Classification (NCBI taxonomy): domain Eukaryota; kingdom Viridiplantae; phylum Streptophyta; class Pinopsida; order Cupressales; family Cupressaceae; genus Sequoia; species Sequoia sempervirens. The sequence continues at coordinate 220,744 of VDFB02351394.1, forward strand.
TTCCAATTGTGTTAGTCCCACTGATAGCTTTATTCATATTGGACATCGGGGAGACTCTCAGACTCTTTCTGAAAGCGTTAGTCTCGCCGTTGGTTCTCCTCTCACTGCGGGTATACTTTCGGTATGAGTTCTTGCCAACAGTGTTGGTCTCGCCGACAGTGTTGATCTCGCCGATAGGTCTCTGTTCGATGAGAACTCTTGCCGATGGATGTGGTCTTGCCGATAGGTATACATTCGGCGTAAGCTCTTGCTGATAGTGTTGGTATCGTCGACAAATTTGCATTCAATATGATCTCTTGCCAATGGATGTTTCTCTCGCCGATAGGCAGGTGCATTCGGTATGAACTCTTGCCGATAGTATTTATCTCGCCGATGGATTCCTATTTGCTGTGAACTCTCAGTGATAGCGAAACTCTTGTCGATAGATCTGCAAGAGATGGATATCGATGTGAAGTCTTAGTGATAGAGTGTTTTTGGTTGATGGGTTTGTATTCTATATGATTATTGCCGATAGAGTGAGTCTGGCCGACAGGTTTTCACTTGATATGACTCTTACCGATGGTGGTGACTCTTTCCGATAAGGACAGTCACACATTGTGGCATTGGGGAGACACGGTCTGGTGTCTCACCGACATGCGATTCAGTTTGAACATTTTGACTAAATGTCTATCCTATGTGGTCTGTTTTGAACCAATGAGTGAAGCGGTAGGAGAACCATTGGCAGTTGAACTGTTGTGACCATTTTCCTGTGTGGAAGATCAACAGACTATGAGAGAATGGATTATGCTAGGTAATGAATGATGATGATTGGTTAGCTGAATGAGATTTGTTGTTCGATTCTGAACATGATTTGATCAGTGTGAATGAATTCAATTTGGAGAGCATTGTAACAGTGATTTTTTGTACAAGGTTGATCAAGGAAATGTTGTTTTTGTTAATTTTACATCAGAAAGTGAAGTTCGATCTCTGTATGTAATTTTTTTTACTATAATACAAAGAGAATTTTCTTGGTGTGGTGGGTTTTTCTCCCGTAAGGGATTTCCCACATAAATCTGGTTTCCAATTGTGTAATGTGTTTATTTCTCTTTTTTGTTATTCTTTTCTTGTGTATATTAATGAACTATAATTGCAAAATTTAAAGTCATATCTGCATTCTTCCCTGAGGTTTTGACATTAGGAGAGTTTTTTATGCACCTAATCTTTTCTTAAATTATCCATCTCATTTGCTTCATTGTACAGGGCTACAAACTCCCCTAACATCTCATACTACAAAATTTTATTGAACAATGCTTCTCACTTCATGAGAGAGTGGGGTCTTACTAGTTCTATTTTCTTTTTCCTTTTCTTTTTATTCAAAGCCTTCTTCTGGCTTGTTGTTGCTTTATTCTTCTCTGGTGACACCTTCTTGGTGGCCTCTTTCTTCTTCTCTCTCATTTGAACCATGAATTTCTTCTTTTCTTCCTCTATTTCTTATTTATTATTGTTTAATAGAAAAAATAGGGTTTACCACCATGAATGAATAAGATGATAAACCACTAATTTCTTTTTCTTATTAAAACACTCAATTATGAGGGGAAAAAGATGCAAATAACAATAAAAAACTAACCCTAAATATTATAGCAACTATGAGGGGAGTTTTTAGAGCTCAAAATGGTGTGTACCTTTTCAAAAAATTGATGTTTTTAGGCCACAGAGGACTCATTCGCCTTCAGTGGTGAATGGGTCCCTGTCAGGGTTTTTGAAACTAAGATCAAGGTTATGTTCCTTGATGTCTACACTCTTAATTCCCATGTTTTCAGCTCCTGAAAGTTTGGAATAAATTCTATAGCCTTTTTTTTGCATTATTTCACTATGGATGACAACTTTACAACATGACAACTTTTGTAATTTTGCTTCAAACTTGGTCCACTTGATCTTCAACCTATAAATCTACTAGCACACACTCAAGAGGAAGAAAAAAATTTCATTTTTTAGTGAATATGGGTTTTCCTTGGTCAAACCCCTTGTAGCTAATTAAACCAATTGATGAAATAATGAAATTGAAGCATGAAACATGAATTATGGAATTGATGATACCTTGGATGTTGTCTTGGAGTACAAATCTGCAAACTAACATGAAGTGGCCATGGAGAATGTAGATCTTGATCTCAAATTGATGTGAAACAATGCTTGCAAGAAGGATCTTCAATGATACATCAACAATCTTGGCTCAATAATATGCATGGATGCATTAAACCCTTGACATGATGAAATGATCTTGAATTGCTACGATAAACTCTTGATAATCTACCTTGAAATGCCTTATGAATGCTCTTGAAATGCTCTTGTGGACTCTAATTTTCTATAAGGATTATCTCTCAAAGTTGCTAGGTGATACAATGTGAATTAACCCCTTATTTATACTAAATAGAGAGATTAACCCTAAAATTCAAAGAATTCAAGTTGACCTTAGATCTAGGTATTAAAATTATCAGGATCATGCCACAATTAAATTCAAAAAGAGGGGTCCTATTAAGGGGGGACCCATTCACCACTAAAGGTGAATGGGTCCTATCACAACTTGCTAGGACCATGCTTTGGGGGGATGAAATAATATCAAAAAACTACCTCAAAAATACATAGAAAGGGGGTGTCCCAAAAGGAGAATGGGTCCTAGCACAATTTATAGGACCACGCTTCGAGGAGGTGAAATTAAATCAGAAAACCACCTCAAAAATGCATAGAAAGGGGTGTCCTATGTGGAGAGGACACCTTACACCAGTAAAGGTGAATGGGTCCTAGCAGAAATTTTCAGGACATCAGATTTTCCAAATTAAATGTCATGCAATATCATTATTGGGTGTCAAGATAGATCCTTGAAAAGGGGGCTTGAATTTGAATTAAAGGGGTCAATTAAAATAAATTAACCATCATTAATTAAGGGGAACCTAGATAAATGTGAAAGTGCTTTACAACACCATAAATAGGGTACACATTAGGTACATTTAATTAAAAGGGGCCCATTATGCTTAATTAAGAAAATAAATCCTAGAAAAATGTGAGTGTGTTACAACACTTTACAAAACCTTTGTAAAGGACCAATTAAGGTACATTTTAATTAAATAAGGACCCTAGAATGATGTGACTGTGTACAACACATTACAACACCACTACAAGGCATCATTAATCCATTTTAATTTCAATTATCCTCAAATCAAGTAAGGGAAAAGACCACTTTTTCCGTTACTACATTTTGCCCTGACTTAAGTATGCAGCAATAACAATGATACATAATCATACCCTATCAAAGGCTAAGAAAATTTTAAAAAAACAAAGGATCAAGCACAATCATTCCAATGCAATGTGGGATGGGGTTGTTTCTCCAATAAAAATAATCAAACTTCGATGGTCCAACGTGATGTGGAACACATATAAATTGTTTGTCCGTAACATATGTTGCTCACTCTAGGGTAGTGGAACCTCAATTTTTCCACTAGGTGAGTTGTACCAATGAAGTGGTTTAGCTAGAAAAGCATGCTAGTGTGTTTACTTCTCATCATATAATTAGAAAGGCATGTTAGTGTATCGGCTTCTCATCATACTAACCATACCAAAGCTATCCTCCTGATAACTTCAATAAGGCACCACAATGTAAATAATTTTTGTAAATGCTTTTGAATGTTATGTAAAATTTTGTTAAAGGGGATTTTACTTTGTTCATGTCAAGGTCTCATCTTAGGGAACATCGTGCTTAATGTCTCCAAGAGATAACAAGTCAAAGAAATGTAGCGCTCTCGGAGGGTATCAAACCCAATGACACCACCAAGAAAAGGACGCATTGCAAGAAGAAATAAAATTTCATAATGAAACATTAGTGTCAATGTATTCCCCCACTTTAAAGTGGTTTCTAATACCATTTTTGTGAGAAATTGCTTTAAATTAGAAGAATACATGAGAGCTTACTCGGAAAGCCCTATGCCAAGTCATATGTTTCCAATAAGCTACGTCATGGAAAGGGGAAGGGGTTGTCCCCCAAAACTCAATATTTCACATGTGAGCTAACTTAAGGTATGTTGTATACATCCCAAGCTTACTCTTATATATACATGAAAGGTGGTCAACTAGCCAAAAGAGACAAGTGGCCCATACGAGGACAAGGCTATCTAACCCCTTGCCCCCATTGAGTGCAGGACAAGGGTGAGCTGAAATGATTGATGAGAAGCATTCTAGAGAAAAAATTAGTATCAATTAGAGGAATTAGGTGCCCCTACATAAGGAAGAGCACCAAACTCCTTAAGATGTTGGATTTTATTACTCAAAGCCTTACATTCATTAGTAGAATGGCCATGACTTCTATGATATGCACAAAATGAACTCTTATGTTCTATGAGGGAGAGATATCAAACGATCTTGGAGGAGTCTCGACAAGAGACTCTCTTGATAAAAAGTAGATGTTTCTTTAGTTTGCAATAAATATATCTTTTCCTTAGTACAAGATGTCATACTTACACAAGACTCTTTAAAATGTGAGATTTTGTACTCTCCTTGAAAGGAGGGTGTAAAATCTAACAAACTCCAATCGTTATTATTTTGTGTGATGACACTAATATTAAGTGAAGACTTCTTTGTTTATTTCGTTTATTTTGTAGGACAATAATCAAGACCACTAGTGTCTATCAATTCAGGATGCACTAAAGTTAAACTTGTCTTGGAAGAATCATTTGTAATAATTTTGTTATTAAGTGAAGGCTTGTTTGATGGTTTTATTTCTATCAAAGGATAATAACCAAGACCACGAGTTGTTTTATTGCATGTTAGGCTCTATAGGGACACAAATACCTTGTTCTTTAGCACCACATCCTTTTCCACTATACCCAATTTGTTTCATAAGTTCATAACCTCTTCTGTAAAGATTTTTAATTTCTTTTGGATTTGGTAGTTGTTCATAATCAACTTCATCAAAATGTGTTGTGTAATTTGTTTGATCTTATAAAATAGTTGAGGTGGATGCTTTTGAAGTTTGTGTTGACATTGTTGCTTTTTCTTTTCCCTTTTTAGACTCTTTATTTATGATCTTGTATTCTCCCATTAATGTAGGTGTAAAATCTAAGGAACCCAAATTGTCTTCCAATAGCTTAGTGACCTCATCAATTTTCTTCTTGTGTTCTTCCTTTGTGATTTTTAGTTTTGTTTCTTGTTCCAATACTTCCAAAGGATCTCATCCTTCTCTTTCAGCCATCAAACAAATTTCAAGTTTGGGATTAGCTTTTAGTGTGTATACTTTGTTGTTATATACATACTTCATGATATGATGTAGAGTGGAAGGCACACCATTCATTTCATGAATCCAAGGTCTTCCTAAAAGGAGGTTGTAAGAAATATCATCAGGCATGGCGTGGACCAAAGTTTGTAATGTTACTTCCCCAACTCTAATAGGTAATGTGATGACTCTGAGCGATTGTTTTCCTATGTAAAATCCTCGAATAGATAAAGAATTTGGTTTAATATCATTTTTAGTCATTCTAAGTCTTTTCAAAAGGCTTACACTACACACATTCAAGGTTGAACCATTGTCAACAAGAGTCAGTTTTCTCACAGTTTTGTTGATGAAGACTTATGTTGAAAGCTTCATACTTCTTCTAAATTTCCAAGGGAGGTAGCTCACTTTGGTGAAATACTATGTCCAAGTTCATTTCATTCATCTATTGAATTAATGCTACTACATCGTTTGAACTATTGTTAGAAGGAATCATAACTTATTGCAAGGCCTCGTCGAGTATGCTATAATAACTAGGTGATGTTTTAAGTACTCATTCGGAAATCTTAGCGGGAGTATTCTTAAGGTGTTCAACAAGATTATATTCCTTTCCATTGTTTGGATTCAAACGAGGAGCATTAGGCAAGATAGGATTAGGTAATGAAAGGGATGTTGAAGTTGTTTGTTTTGGTTGTGTATTATTTCTAGTGTTATATGTATGAGCAATGGTGTTATAACTCGATTGCTGCAAAACATTATTCTTAAGTGGTTCGAGGATAAGGATAGGTTTTCTTTTAAATTTTGGTTTTTGTGAGGGTGGGTAAATAATTAGAGGATTCTTAGGATGTCCCATAGGGTATTTAGGAGGTTCAATAATCAAGGGGGATCTAACAAACACTTGCATATTCATAACCTCAGTGGTTTCAGTTTGATGTCTTTCTAATGAAGGGGAATAGTGTCATCTCTTTACCATCATCTAAGGAATTCACATCACTATTGTTGTCATTTTCTTCCACCACGATATCCTCCCTATGAGGAATTTTTTGAAGAACTACAAACTAGATGTTCATGACATTCAAAGGTCAGTTCTTCTAAAATGACATGATCACAAGTAAGGGAGTTGTCAATGGTTGGATATTCTTGTTCAATAAGGGTTTCCCTAGGGGAAGAGGGACAACCAAGATTCTCATTTGTTGGATTTTCTATTGATCAAAATATCTTCTTTAGAGATATTAGGAGAAGGTCCAATTTGATTTTTATGATTGTCCATGATTTCATCCTTTTTCTCTAAGGTCTCATTCTCTTGTACCATAACTTCTACCCTAGTAGGAGAGATTTTAAGAGGTTGATCACATTCCATGATTGTATTTTGTAAATTAGTTTCATTACAAATAGGGGAGGCATCGAGAGAAGGAGAACCCTAATTTTCATGATTACCAATGATTGAATCCTTTTGTTTGAATAGTTATTTCCAAATGATAGGGACATTAGGAAGGAGAGAAATAATGCTATAACTTTCAATCCACATGTCCTCACAAATGTGATTTTCATGATTTTTCTCAATTGTATCCTCTTTCACTAGAGCATTCTCACAATTAGGGGAGGTGTTGAGTGATGAATTTAGACTAAGTAAAGTAGTGGCAATTATCTCATCTTCTTGTGTTATAATATCTTCCCAAGGGGTAGGAGGAGAAGGGAAATTGATATTTTCATGATTCTCAATGATTGCATGTTCTTTCACCAAGATACATTTGTCACTCATAGGAGAGGAATCGAGAGAAGAACAATTATGATCTTCATGGTTATCTATATTTGTATCCTCTTCTATCACATCATTCCCACAAATAGGAGATATAAGAGGGGGTGTAGGTTTAAGGCAAGTGTCAAAATTTTCACTATCTTGCATTAAGAGACTCTCATAACTAGGAAATGTATTGAATGAATGACTAACATGTTTATTGACTAAATTTTTCTTTGCAAACTTGGAAAAGATGGATACTAACATTGATGCAATGAAATGACCTAGAATGAAATGCAATTTTCAAATTCCACACAATGCAATAGACTGAAAATGAAATGTTGTAAATGTGATTTTGAATTTTGAAAATGTATTGAAATGAAGAAATTTAAGCTAAATGCAATTTATTTGATGAAATAAAAAATCAGAAAACTAAAATAAGAACGTGATAGCAACAAACAAAAGCCTAAAACTGAGGTTTCAAATCCCAATAAATGTATATTAGGATCTAATAGGGACTCATTCGCCAATAAGGGCGAATGAGTCCTGGTTAGGTATTTTTGAAATATTTATGGTGATTTCTAAGTGATTTTTTATGTTTTTCATATGCCAGAAGTACACGCTTATCCTAATCAGGGACTCATTAACTAGTAAAGGTGAATGGGTCCTAGATTAGGGTTTTAAAGAGGTGAAAACTATAAATTTTGAGTTGTTTTATGTGCTTTTCATGCCCAGTTTCAAATTATAACTCCTGTGACAAAAATTTCTAGAATTTGATGACCTAATGCAAGTGAAATGAAGGGTAAATAACACCTTTTGGAATGCAATTTTTTTTTTCATTTTCAAATGAAAATTTATATGATCTAAATGATATGAAAGGTGACTAACTTGTTTTTGTATTTTTTAGATTTAAGAAATGCAAAACAATGCAATTCTAAAACCTAAATGAGATGCACAATTGTAATGCAAAACAAGAAACCCTAAATGAGATATTTAATTCAATGCAAATGAATGCAAGATCTAGCCTAGGATGCAATGAAAGACTTCAAAATTAGAAAATTGCAATATTCAATGAGTCAGGTTCACCAAAATGTTTAATAGAAAAATTAGGGTTTACCACCATGAATGAACAAGATGATAAACCACTAATTTATTTTTCTTATTAAAACACTCAATTATGAGGGGAAAAAGATGCAAATAACAATCAGAAACTAACCCTAACTATTATAAAAACTATGAGGGGAGGTTTTAGAGCTCATAATGGTGTGTACCAGGTCAAAAACTTGATGTTCTTAAGTCATAGAGGACTCATTCGCCTTTAGTGGCAAATGGGTCCCTGTTAGGATTTCTAAAACTAAGATCAAGGTTATGTTCCTTGATTTATGCACTCTTAATTTCTAGGTTTTCAGCTCCCAAAAGTCCGGAATAAATTATATAGCCTTGTTTTTGTATTCTTGCACTATGGATGACAACTTTGCAACATGACAACTTTTGCAATTTTGCTTCAAACTTGCTCCACTTTATCTTCAACTTGTAAATCTACCAAAAAAGACTCAAGAGGAAGAAAAAATTATTGTTTATTAGTGAATAGGGGTTTTCCTTGGTCAAACCCCTTGTAGCTAATTAAACCAATTGATGAAATAATGAAATTGAAGCATGAAACATGAAATATGCAATTGATGATACCCTTGATGTTGTCTTGGAATACAAATCTATAAACTAACATGAAGTGGCCATGGAGAATGTGGATCTTGATCTCAAATATATGTTAAAAAATGCTTAAGAAGGATCTTCAATGCTACATCAACAATCATGGCTCAACAACATACATGGATGCATTAAACCCTTGACATGATGAAATGATCTTTAATTGCTGCAATAAACTCTTGATAATCTACCTTGAAATGCCTTATGAATGCTCTTGAAATGATCTTGTAGACTCCAATTTTCTATAAGGATTCTCTCTCAAAATGTCTAGGTGAAACAATGTGAATTAACCCCTTATTTACACTAAATTGGGAGATTAGCCTTGAAATTCAATGAATTCAAGCCAACCTTATATTTTTGTATTAAAATTATAAGGATCCCACCAAAATTAAATTCAAAAAGAGGGGTCCTATTGAGGGAGGACCCATTCGTCACTAAAGGAAAATGGGTCCTAGCACAACTTTCTAGGAGCATGCTTCGGGGGGATGATATAACATCAAAAACCTACCTCAAAAATGCATAGAAAGGGGGTGTCCCAAAAAGAAAAATGGGTCCTAGCACAATTTCTAGGACCACACTTCGAGGAGGTGAAAGTACATCAAAAACCCACCTCAAAAATGCATAGAAATCGATGTCCTATGTGGAGATGACACCTTGCGCCACTAAAAGTGAATGGGTCCTAATAGCACTTTTCAGGACATCAAATTTACCAAATTAAATGTCATACAATATCATTATTGAGTGTCAGGATAGATCCTTGAAAAGGGGTCTTGAATTTGAATTAAAGGGGTCAATTAAACTCAGTTAACCATCATTAATTAAGGGGGCACTAGATATATGTGAAAGTACTTTACAACACTTTACAACACCATAAATAGGGTACACATTAGGTACATTTAATTAAAAGGGGCCCATTGGGCTTAATTAAGTAAATAAATCCTAGAAAAATATGAAAGTTTGTTACAACACTTTACAACAGCTTTGCAAAGGACCAATTAAGGTGCATTTTAATTAAATAAGGACCTTAGAATGATGTGAATGTGTACATCACATTACAAACCACCCCAAGGAATCATTAATCCATTTTAATGTCAAAATTATCCCCAAATCAAGTAAGGGAAAAGGCTACTTTTTTCGTTACCACAATTGTTTGTATCAATGATGTCAAATCTCCTTATTTTAATAGTTGCTTCATCTTTTGAAGCTAGAATTTTGCTTTTGTGGACCAATTGTGGTCCTTCTTCTTCTTCTACATTCACACATATTATTTTCTCTCATTGACTTTTATTTTTTTCTCTTCTTGTCAAGGGTTGTAGGTGGTGTTGTTGTAGTAGTTTTCTTCTTTTTAGCCCTTGAAATCTACACAACCAAAGATGGTTTCTCCTTTATTGGAGGACTATGAGTAGTTCTTCTCTTTTCTCCAATAGACTTCCTAGTCCCGGAGGACTTCTAGATAGCAGGAAGGGTGGTAGTTGTCCTCCTAGATTTTCTTATGCTTTTGGATCCTCCTATAGCACTTGATTCTCCCTTAGCCTTTGCTCTTGCCTGATCCACTTGCTCCTTTGTGAAGCCCATATCCTCCACATACTTGTCAACCATCTTCTCAATCTTCTTCTTTATCTATGGTTTTATCTGCTCCATATGCACCTCCATATATTTTCTTCATAGGTGACATACCTTGCTTTAGTCCAGTATATTTTGGACTCTTAAACAAATTTTCAGCAAAACTAGCAATCTCTTGTTCATTGATCTCATATCCCAATGCAGGGATCCACATTGTCCTTGGTTCTTCTTCTTCCATAATGCACTCACCTGTTGATACTAGGAATGTGATATCATTTTGATACTTCTTTACCATTTTCCTAGGAATTTTTTCTCTTTCATCCATCCTCTTTTGGAAAACTACAAAGAAAGCAACAAGAGCATAATTGTGTGCCTTTGCATCACCAATACTTCTCATAGAGTCTGCAATATGATGAGCTACTAGTCTTCCTTGCAACCATTTCACACTTTTGGTTCTGGGAAGTTCCTTTATAAAATAGAAAAGTAGATACACAACCAAGGTTCCATACTTAAATGCATACTTCTTCTCCTTAATTTGTTTCAAGTTCTTTATTAATTTTTTTCTTAAGAGTTCACAAAGATCATCATCAATCCTTTTTCAACCATTTCATATGCCACATTGATTGTGGTGCCAGATACAGAGTTTTCTCTATTTGTGAAGTAGATTTTATAACCAATTAATTTTCCTACATACCTCACAACTAGATTTCTAAAGGGGTTTACAACAAAAGGTCTCTTATCATAAGTTACACTTGTGAGTTCCATTACAACCTCATTCTTGATCAATTTTAGCATTGAAATAGGTCTGGTGGAGCATAGAATTATAACCTCTCTAATCACCTCTTTTGTAATCATTCCAAGCATGTCAATCCAAACAACCTTATCATGAATTCTAATTAATGCCATCCTAACCCATTTATGATCAAATCAAAAATTTAGAAACCATTTCCAAACATTAAGTTTCTTTGCAACTAGGTTTTGGTATTCTTGTTTTAGGGAAAAACTATCTCCAATAAGCTTTTTCATCCATATATCTCCTAGATTAGTGTAATCATATTCTTCCATCTTGTCATGAATGTAAATCCTTATAGCTTCTATAGGTAAAATTCCATATGGAACATGCAAAAAAACACCTAACGATTTGTCTTCTATAGATTTAGCAGGGAATTTCTTGAATTTAGGTTGCGACTTCTTAATAACCTTAATAACCCTCAATGTTTCCATTGCAAAATGAATTCAAATTGCTTTCAAACAAAGTTATCTATGAAAATAGGGAAAACAAGGATTGTAAATACCTTTTCTTTTTCTTGTTGAACTAGGGTTTGAATGCACTAAAACTTAAATCACCTTGATTGCTTCAAATTCTTTCTTTGCTGCTCATCTCCTTAAATGCTTTTTGTAAATGAATATGGTTAAGTGAAATCACTTTATAACCCTTTGAATCTGACCTAATTTTGCATAGAATTTTTCAAACAATAAAGCTGGAAAACCTTTCACTATGTGCATAGTCACCTTCAAGTGCTCCACAATTTTTTGCATTATCATATTTTCTTACGCAATTTTCACCACTAGATTAAGAATGTCGATCTGCATCACATATCTTCATGTTGAAGCATCAACAACATTTTCATTGGCAGGGGATGAAATATTTCCATTAAAGCTCTCAACTTAGTTTCTAGAGGAAACATCTACACCAAATGATGGTACAAATTCATCCTTAGCCTCAGTCTCTTCCTTCTTTGTTTCTACCATATCAATATTTTGTACTGGTTCATTCCTCTTTACCAAATTATCCTTCCTCATATTCTACTTCTACAAAACTTGGAAATGTGTCCCGGTCTACTACAATTGTAGTATACAACATTCTTCTTACTAGTATTCCTTCCATTCATTCTAGATCTACATTGATTAGCTTTATGTCCAAATCCATAGCATGTATAATAGTAGCCTTTGAAAGATTGAACCATTCTACCATTGTTATAGCTATTCATCATTGGGTAAAATTACAAAGTTGTGTTACACTTTTTAAAGGAAAAGGCCAACACTGATCCAACTTTTAAACTTGAATCACTAAAAAGTGACATATATGTTTTGAATTTTGAAATGATGTAAACTAATAAAATATTTACTTTTCAGTATATTTTATTCTTGTATTTTTTAAAAAATTAAAAAATTATTTTAATATAGGTTTTAATAAATTGACACTATAATTTAGTTGTTGAAATACTGTTGAAAAATGAAGTTACATGAGACGTCAATCTTTATACAGTAAATTTTAAATTTTTTTCCTTCATTTTTTTGGTGTATTTATGACTTGAAACATTAGTGCATGGATATACTTTTTCCAATTTTGATAATATAATTTTTAAATAAATATTAAAATGTGCACGTATTAAAATATAGGTGTTTCCATTTGACATCAAGTATCATATTATATATTTATCTAAAAAGGAAAAAAAAATTATACCATCTTGATGTAGATTATTTTATCTAATGCATCATATTATTTTCAAAAAAAATTAATAAGTTTTACTTATTTTCCTTAACATGGTAATCAACCTAATATTTTGTGTCGATAACATAATTTTACTAAAAATAAAAAAGAAAAATCTTAATAATAATTAAATTATTAATATATATATATATATATGAAACCTACACTTATGGATCTACAAAGGGTATTTTTTATATTTTTGAAAAAATATTATTTACATGAGTAGAAGTTGTTGAAGCGTCAATTTTTTCAAATAAATCTATTTTTTTAGTAAATTAGCTTCAAATTGGTGTTATATATACATTTAGCCAACAATTTTAGTTGGAAAAGTTGTGCTTGAATATCTAACTTAACTAGAATAAATTTTACAAGATCATATATTTGACCAAAATTAAATTTTAGTTAGAAATACTTAAATTCACTTGTGTTGATAAGTTGGTTGAAAGTGTGACACAACTTTGTACTTTTACCCCATTTGACTTTTGCACCCACTAGCTCTATGACCAAATCTCTTGCATGTAAAATATTCACCAAAAAAAAGTGGAATATTTTGACTCATTCTACTTCTACATTCCATTTCCTTATGTCCAAATTTATTATAAGAATAACAAAAACTATTAAAAGATGGGTACCTTTGTGCATTTGGTTGTTTGTGTTGGATCTCAAAAATGCAAGTTACAAATCCTAAGAGGATTCTAGGATATATGATTAGACTTGCAACGTTCTTGAACTAATGAATGGAGTTAACCTCTACTGTTGATGACTCCCTACACTTCAGGCTCTACTAGACCTAGGCGGGTGGACCTTGATAGCTGAAGCAGATTGTGTGACTTATTTGTATTTAAGGATCCATCCACATTGGCATAAAGTGTGAGATAGATGATGGCTTGTTAACTATTCCTACTCCTAATGTGATAATTGGAAATTTAGAGTATGAAAGTGGATAAGTAATGTATAAATGAAATGTGAAGTGGACCAATGCTTTATTAGGTAGGAAGAGTCAATAAAGTTTTATGATAGATGACTACTATTGTTTGCAGTTCTACTTGTTTGGAACTTAGGTTTGTGTATACCTTGTATAAACGTGCAAGAATGTGACTGACAGACTCTACTTATTGATCCAATCGATCATATCACATTACCATGATTATTAAAAGGGTTTTAATCCTTCCTTGAAGGAACCAATTAAAAGAATCACACAATGACATCAAATGTGTATTGACAAATGAAGTATATCCTCAATTTGAATAACAAGATAACATCGACTTGGAGACAGTATGACAATCTTATCAATTACAGGGCTCTTCTTATCGATCCAAATGTTACTCCCAAGCAATTGTAATCAATTAAAAGGATTTTAATTCTTTAATGGAAACCAATTAACTTGATTACACAATAACCAAAAATGTGTCTTGATGAAATTGAATATCAACTTTGATACACAAATTAAAATAATAGAGAAATAACAATGTCGAGACAACTAGATAATTTTTTAAATCAACAAACAACAGACACAAATATGAAGTCACACAACATCAAAGATCTTCTATTGAATTCTGCCAAAATTCATGCTTGCATCATGGTCCTTTACAGTAAGGTCTACATGATAAATATTATGAAAGTATCTTTTTGTATCTATCTTCTCCCTATATTACTTATTACCTAACTACTAATTCTAATGCTCATACGTATTTTCAAGAGTTGTGACCCTTCGTGCATTTGTTTGTTGTAGTTCTTAATTTTAATTAATTTCCGTCGGCAAATTAAAATACTTTAATCTTCGTTATTGTATCTATGTGAAAATAATTTTAAAGATAGTCTTCCTTTGTTGGCAACAATCAAATATTTTACAACTTCACTTTACATCCCCTAAAATAATATTTCACTCGTGTTGTGGTTATTTCCATAAATTTCCACCTTTTATATTTCTTCATTTCACCACTTTTATTGAAAAATGCCCCTTTTACATTCACTTAATATTTTTATTCTATTGGTGAAATCAATTTTTCTGCCAAGATAATTTAAGGTTGACACTTTGATATTTTCCCCTAAAATATTTATTGCAGTAAATCACCAATATTTATTTTTCCCATTTCAAGTACCACAATATTAATAAATCAGCTCTATAAAATGTTGTGTTATTTTATGTGCACATCGCGAGCTATCGGGGAGAGTTCAAACTAACTCCTGCTGAAATCAATTTCTCTCTCCGATAAGTTTAAGTGTTGTTGGGATATCTTTGGAACTTATTATTTTTTCTCACCGATATGCAGTTCTCTCTCATCAGAGTAACCCACATAGTTGGAAAGACATGAGGAACCTACTCTGATTATGCATGTCACTTTGATGTTTCATTCATTTAAGGTTTTCTCCTATGTTCCTCCTGCGAAGCATAGTAATACTTCTTCTTGAGGGATTTCAACACTTCTCCCAGGTTTTCCAGGACTCTTCACAAGGCCCCTTTCGATTTCTATGGATTTTTGAGAGGCCTTTGTGTAAGCGTGATCTCTTTCTGTTCAACGTTGAGCTTGTTTAATAGTGCATTTCACAAAAACCATTGTAATTCCTCCAAGGATCTATTCAATCCAAGCCTTCTTGATAAAGAGTAGTGTGAATCTTTCCCAAAATTCATAATGCTTTAGTGTAATCCTTGTCTATGTCTAATTGATAACTTTCTAACAGGGTATAAGTATTCATCAAAGCACAATCAAAAGTGGGCATGCACTGGATGACTTCAATAAAAGATGACTCCTATGTATGGGTTCTCAAACTGTTTGATCTAAGAGAAGCAGTTGCATATTGATTATAATATTCCTCACTTGTAATCCTCACAGTGTTTATTGTGTAATCATAAGGTGTTTTCCTTGATAGATTGGGTTACTCTTATTATTTTGAGATCAACATAGATCAACCCAAGAGAAACAGTAGTGAGTGTAACAAGATCTATTAAAATAGGCGAAAGCAATCTAAGCATGACTTTCGTGTCTCATATACTATTTTCCCATTATGAAGGGCACAAAGTAGTATGTTGTGTATGAAGATATTATCTAACCAATCAAATCCCCAAATTCTTTAAAAGCTAGCAACTGAAGCTCATTGTTAATGCGACTATACCTTCACTTGACTCTTATTGTCAAAACTGCGAAGCAATTTCAATTTCTAAGTGGAATGTCAACATATGAATTCCTTACATCTCATTCACTTTGTGCCACTTTGACTGCCTCTTTTGTTTTAAGTCAGCCATCTATCTTCAGTTCCATTTCCCAAAACATTTGATGAGTTTTTCATCCACCTTAAGTGCATCCCCAATCAAATCAAGGCTTAGTCGGATCTCATCCATTTTTGCCTTTGAGATTCCTTCTTATCATTTGACCACAACATGGGCTCCTCATATAATCTCTTCTATATCCAAGCATTCCACATCAAATGGACCTCCTGTCATTGGAGATGTGTATGCTGATAGATTTACTATTGATTGATTGTCTCCCCATTTCATTGCTTCTAGACTCTATCCATTTGATATCCTCCCTCATGTGCCTCAATTTTAAATTGAATATACCAAGCCATTCGTTCCATATCTTCAACACAAACCATGGTTGATTCAAGGTTCATTTTCCAAAAAAGCATACATGTTTGTTGCCTCCAAAGCAATTGGTTCCCGCTTTAAACACTCAGAAGATGCCTCTTTTGCATTAGTTCCCAGGACTTACATGCCGAGAAGATCCATCTCTACCACCTTCATGCCAATTACATTTGGAGGGAGACCCCAATGAGAACAAGACAAGGGTATTAGAAAGGTGTTTTATATGTATCAGGGATTGCATGAATTTGAAACCTTAAACTCCCAACGTGGTATGAACCTTTGACAATGGAGATAAAACCCAAGTGGATATGAAATGCCAGGATTTTAATATTTTGATATCTAGGTGAAGCCTAAATGAATTCTTGTAAGGCCCCACCTTGCATGTGATTAGTAAAGCCCTAATATGTTTTATGTGATCCTAAATAGATGGTAAGATGCATTATGGATGACAAATAGTGTGATTATTTGATTATATTCTTGCTTATGCTACCGTGAATGTAAGAACCCGTTTCGTATTCCCCATTTTATTTCAATCAAATAATTAGTTAGATGATAATTATGATGAAATGAATGATGAAACTCTTTTTAGGATTCATGGGCATTAACCTTGATTTAATTATGATAGAATCACATATGAATTGTTGGATATAACTTGAAAGAGTTGGGTTATTTGGCATATTAAATTTTGGTAAATGGTTCATCGTTAATGTTATAGGAGTTTAAAATGAATTACTAAGGTGGTAAAAAAAATGATGGAGTGACTATTTCATTGACTATATTCTTGTATTGGAGTAAGTGTGTATTTCCTTGGATTATAATGAGAATTGCATCTAGGTTCATTTGATGTATTAATGAGTAAATAGTTCATGAATGAAAATTATGTGAATTGGATTAGCTAATAATATGAAGAGATATATGATCTAATCATGCTAACCTTGGTAATGTGCAGGAATCGAATATGCAAATAGAAAGACAGATAAATATTGGAATAAAATTGAATACATCTTTGGGAAGTTCTAAGTGTAGCCCTATTTGACTTAGAAGGGTTTGAGGTTTTATTATTGGTTGGGTGATTATGTTTGAGTAGAATCCAATTGTAGGACATGTGATGTGAGTTTTGGTTGGGGTTGGAACCCTTGGTTAAGATCAAAATTCGTATGGATTTTTGTGTGGGTTTAAAAAGGGATTATTGAATCAATTTCCTTGGTTTTTGAACAAGAATAGACCCCTAGGACCTATACCTATGGGTTTGGAACCTTTTTGACACATGTGAACTTGTCCTTGAAGTGTGAAAAGACCCTTCAAAAGTCCACATTCATAAATGTGAAAATTTTAAAAAGTGTTGGGGCTTGGGAAGAGTGAATTGTCACTCTCAACCTTCTACTCCCCAAAAGTTCTTGGAATTGCCACAAGACTCACACATATGTGAGCACTTGTGGGAAAAAGTGTAGGTTTGGAGGATCCCTATATATCTCAAGGAGATGGAAGATTTGGGTGTTACCCACTTCTCCCTTTGGAGAGCTTTAGTGAAGATGATAAGAAAAAAGAGGAGGAGAGGAGATTTTTGGAGAGATAGTGATCCAAATGGTTTGGCTTGGAGAGAAAGGAAGGGTAAAAGAGTTGATTTCCTCGCCTAAGAAAAAGAGATAAGCACTCCTTTACTTCCATTTTCCCTTTTTTTTGTTTACTTGTTGTAAAAAGATGGCATGTTGCATAGATCATGGTTGAATAAGAAAGTAAGGAGTTTAGATATTTGAAAATTGATACTAGATTTTTTTTACTCCTATGTAAAAATTTGAAAAGACTCCATGCATCATTTTGGAGCCAAGAGAATTTCCTTGCTCGGGGGTATGGCTAGAGCCCACGAGGCTCCATGACGCCATTACGGTAGGTTGGAGAGCAAGACCGAATCGGTTGTATGTCATTCATTTGATCTCTTGAAGTTAGCTATAATATGTAAGCTAGTGATTATTGTAACATGAAAGAAATAATGGAATATAATGTATTAGTATCTTGTGGTGAAATGAAAGAAATAATGGAATATAATGCATTTGGTATTTCCCCTTCTATAAGAAAATGTTACTCCAAATTTGAAATACTAGTCTCTGTTTCATTTTGAGAATAAGGAAAATAAAATAAAAATAAAAATAAAAATAAATAAATAAATAAATAAAGCTAATCTAACAAATGGTTGTGTAAGCAACAAACCAGCCACCCGATCATTCTTTGAAATACTCTTTTAATTTTGAAAACTAGAACTTTAAATTCAAAGTGTACTATCTTCCACCCGACTTAAAATATCTCTTCAAGAATCTCTAACACCACCCATGAATTCATTAGGGAGCCCCTTCATGGAAGCCTACCCTAAATCCCAAGAAAAAAATTAGGACTATGTAGCAGGATAATCAAAGACCGCAGTAGTTCTCATGGGATCCACCAAGAATCAGCTGCATTCTCATATTGGTGGCTAGCTTGTGTCCGTATCAGTGCAGGGCATTTAAACGAATCTCATCCGTTCATAATTTTTTTGGCATCCTTCGACTGTTTATCGCCATTTCCTTTTTGTCTTCACTGATTCCCTCACCGCTGTTGATCTCCACTCCTCCAAACTCTTCTTTGTTGGTACTGACCTTTTACTCCTCCAAAGTGGCGAGCTGCAGCCTAACAGTAAGGTTTCGAATGGGTTTTAGAGTATGGTTATTTAAAATGAAGATTCGCCCAAGAACCTGGAAAATTTTAGACCAAAATTTATCCTAATGGATCTTCCACACATTTCTGTATACCCATTGCACACTAAGGTGCGATTGATAGTTGTGAAATCATCTGACCCGTTGTAGCGCCCCTCTGAATCGGTCTTTCTGGATTGTTGGCGTAAGTTTTATTTGTGATTATGTTGATAATTAAGCCTTGTTCAATTAACTAGTTAAATTAAATAGTGGTGTCGAAGGGAATCTGACCTTTCATCGAAGTTTAGAGCACACAAAATTATATGGGTTTGGTTGCATAGGAAGGGATTTTATGTGCATAGGTTAAATAAAACCTAAACGAAGGATGTCAGAAATTCTCTAGGGTATTAAATTAAATTATTAAATTTGTTTGAAGGGGTAATGATCCAATAGATTATATTATTTCTTTATTAAAGATGAAATCGTAAATTACAATTATAAATAATGAGTATTTTAAATTTAATATGGATTAATAATCCATTTATTATTAAAGTTTATTTATAAATTTAAAATATTTCATGAATATGTAAATAAAAATATAAAATTACAATTATAAATAGTGTTTATTTTGAAATTTAATATAATGGATTAATCATCCATTTAAAATGTAGTTTATTTATAAATGTTGAATTATTTGATTAAAGAGGTGAATGAAAGGTAAACAAAAGACAATTATGTTATTTTTATTTTTTTTATGTAAGAATATATATATATATATATATAAACATATAAATAAAATTGATATAATGAATAAACTTATTTAAGCAGCTAAAGATTTATACATGTCTTTGCTTGTGCCCTCCACCTTGCTTCAAGACATTCTTTCCTGCCTTCCACGTGCTTGGTCTTGGCTTCCACTTTTTGCATGCGAGCAGAAAGTCGTCCACTTGCCTTGTCTTTGTTTACGCATTTGGCATTTTTCTGAGGGGGGGACATTTGCTTGAGGAGAGGTCCATGCTTTGTTTCCGGGGGCTCCCACGGACGTTCAGGAAGAAGGATGCTGGTGAAGGCTGTGGAGTCAGGTTTTACACCTGCCAATAGTTTTTGCTTAAAAGCTTCTAAAGCCTTTAAATAAAGAAATATTGAAGGATACCACATCTTCTGGGAGAAGACAGAAGAATGGACAGAACAGAGCAACTAGGGCTGGAGCTCACCATTCCTGAGCATAGGGAAAATGTTCTCCTCAATCTCTCCAAGAAATGTGAGTTGTTTCAAGATCTCACTCCAATGCTTTGGCATTCATTTAATACAATTGCAACTTTCTTGCAGGCTGGGTTTTAGGAGATTTTACATTTTATTTATTTATTTATTTATTTATTTTTTTATCTCAACTGTATGAAATGAAGTAGTTTTATTAGTTCCTGCCGCCAGGCAGGAATACTTATGCATTCGCCCGGAATGCTTTTAACTGGCAGCATCAGCCAATCACATTTCGGCATTTAACATATTACTTTTCTTTTGTATAGTTTGAATTTGGAGAGCTATTTTTTATATTGGAAAATTAGCATTTATCTATTTTTCTATTCATCCGAGTAGCATTATAAATCATTTTCATTTTAAAAAGTCGGGAAAATGCGAACGCATAGATTGATTAAATAAATTTAAGCAAAGGCATAGTTTAAAAACTAACGGCTAGAGGTACGTAATCCATGAATGCAAATTAAATGCATTAAATGGCATTTGGTTGGAGGTGAAGGCGCTAGAATGGCTTGGTGGCCACGCATGGCCAAGGTACTTTGGTCATTTAATATGGATTTAAGCCACTTGCTATGCATCGCTATTACTTTGTGTATGTTGTTTTTTTGTTCTGCAGTGACTGAGCAGATGTTGTAGTTGCAGAGTCCAGACCCAGAAACAAGTTACTTGAGGTGATAAGTAGTTATTTTTCTCAGTTTCTTTCCATTTGATCGCTATTACTTTGTGCATTTTGTTTTTTTAGTTCCTGCCGTATTTTTGTGCTTTTGGTGGAAGTTGTAGGTTGTGAGTCTTCTTCAGAAGCTAAGAACAGGGTAGTGACGATTTCTTCACCAAGGATCTGCTCCATTCACTTAACCATTTCTTCTTCCCTGGTTGTGGCAGTTGGATTTCATTTTGTAGGCATCTCTCTTTTTGTGCTTTTCATGGAAGCTGTAGGTTGTGAGTCTTCTTCAGAAGCTAAGAAAAGGGTAGTGATGATTTCTTCACCAAGGATCTTCTTGCAAAGATAGTCCAGGAAAAAGTGAGGCATTGGGTTTGCTCCATTCTAGAGAAACCTCATATTTTTGTCTATTTTTATCTGGGCTTTGTTTCTATTGTCTATTATCGTAGCTCACAGTCTTATATGCTCTTTGCTGAGGCGTCTAGTTTAAGATCTATGTTTTTTGTGGGTACTGCAGGCAAGGAAGTGTCCAAACATCCAAGATTATGATTCTGGGTATTGCCAAGTAGGGGTTCTAGGTTCTGGGTACTGCCAAGATATTATGCATGTTTACACATATTCAGATTATGATTTTTAAATTTTAGGGTTTTGAATATGTATATGTGTCGAAGTCTTGCAATTGAGATGTTTTTATATTCCGTTGATTACCCTGAAAAGCTCAAGAAATTGAGATTTTTTTGAACATTGATTTTGATCCCAAAAAAATCATTGAAGCAAAATTCTAATCTACTCTGCTATTTACACATTTTGTTTATAAATTTTAAGCTAAAGTTTGACAATGTTTCATATGGGTTTTTTTGGTCAAACAGTTCACTTGGTTTGTCTGTGCTTCCACATTTCGTAGTCATGCCTACCAAAGAAAATAATTCATGCCTTAACTTGTACATTACTCCATTTACACGCCTAGTTCTAAAGATCCTATATTGGCCTAGGATCCTGGCCTTGAAATCTTTCCCAAAAATATATAGCCCAAGGATAAACAGATCTTCCTCAATTTTACTCCAAGGCACACTTGACCTACCAGGCACTATCATGTAACTTCTTGAATTTCCATCTTCTATATTATGCGTCATTTCGAATGGATTTTGGCATCTAGAACCAGAACTTTGTTTATTGGGGTCCGGAAAATCAACTTTGATCTTCTTGACTCTCTTCCAATTTTCTCCATTGCCCTATGCCATAGTGAAATGCATCGGGCATATTCTTCGCTGTCACAATACATTCTGTACAAGTATCCTCTGCTCTTGAGATATTTGTTTGGATATTTATAATAGAAGAATCTATGTTGTGCTCTGTAAATTGGTTATTGTCACTCAGATCATGGACACACCCTTTGTCTGTTGGCTGGAAAAAATCATGTTGATTCAATACACTACCCGTTTTACTTTTAACAGGTAAAACTAACAAGTACTCTTGTGGGGGAAAGTTTATTGGCAGTGGTCGGCCCATTCAAAGATGTCTTCACACTCTTTTACAGTAGCTAAGGGCCAAAAACTAGAGATATGCATTACTGGCAAAGACAAACCTTCTATAAGTTGTTCAATGTTCTCATCCTTGTTTTAATCGCTCCCTCTTCAATTGTACCTCCAAAATAAAAAAATATAGAAGTGGATGCCAAAATCTACATAAGGCGCATTGAAATAAGTTTTGAAATCCTTACTAAACGCATTGTGTATTTTTATTTTAACTATTTTAGACTCTTCAGTGCAGTTTGTACGCACTCTTGTGGCAGCCATGAATAAACATTTTACTAATTCGTTCTGTTCATCCATATCTTACCTAGTACCCATTACCATATTTATTTTCCTTACTTTGATTCTCTTGTAACCTTTGCAAAATATGCAAATCTAGAGTTACCCACTAGAACTTATTAGAGATTGATTTTGAGCTAAACAGAGAGATTGATTTACTCAATAAGCTTGTATTATGATTATCAAGGTCTACAATCAGAGTACTAACCTGCAATAGGAACAATAAGAGTATGAAGCTTAGCTATCATTTTACATGTTTATTCTTCTTTGTTGAGGTTAATGCTCTGATTGTATATACGATGTATATTCTTTGTTTTACATTTACATGGATTGATGTTGTCCCTACTTTAAACAAACAAAACAGCTCTAAACTAATTGTTTTACTTTTTAAAATGTAGCAGTTAAACAAACATAATATGGATGACGATACAAACACATCCAAAGCTTCAAGAGGCAATTGGTGGCAAGGTATGGGATGGGATTTGAGTTTAACTGGTCCTATTTTGTGTAACATACTCGTGTATTCTAATCCAATATCAGTCTTGGCTTTTACTGTTACAGGCTCACTATATTATTAAAAATTCAAGTGAGACTAATTCACCTTTTGAATCAACTAGAAGAGGTATATTTCTTGCTTGATATTCTTGAAATTCTACTGCTCTATCAGTTATCTAGAAGATGCCCTTGTATGTTCTGTTGTTTTTCTTCATTAAGAATATGGTCAATAAAATTGAAAGGGTATTATTTTGCCCCATTATGTGACAGGACATGTTTATTGTTCATATTTAAAGGAAATTTAGATATGAATATAAAATCCATGGTCCAAAAGTGTATACTTCTTTTTAATGGTCTTTTACTTCCATTGCCTTGTTCTTGCTTATTCTATAACCAGCCCTTATTTCATAGAATTAGCAATTTTCTAGCAAGAAAAGCTAATTTTTTTTCCAAGTACAAATGAGAAATTACTAGCTACACTCAGAAGTTCAATAAATCCAACAAGTTGTCAAACCGCCACCTAATTGCTATCCTACTGAACTGGACTGCATTCCTCTTTTTGTAGCATGAGCTGCATAATGTACACATTTGGTAGCCACACCTTCTTTTTTTTTTAGTACAAAATTGTATTTCTCTAAATACATATCAGTATGTAGACTTTGTTATATTTGTAAATAACGTAATGATAGTGCAGGGTAAGAACCCATTTTATGTATGTTTTTTCCTTGCTCGACATTTTGATTGTGTGGCAAATGCCATTTTCAATTTAATTCTTTTTTTGAGATGTGCAAATAAGTCATCAGTTAATCTATGCTTCAAATATTCCTGTAACATTTTATCTCAGATGTAAATAAAATTCAGTTGTTGACATCATACAAGAATACTCAGAATCGAGTCCTCCTTTGAATGAGTTCAACATAAATATAGCTACACATTGTGCCACAACCAGCTTTGGTATTAATTAGAACTAGAAGTTGTGTTTGTGTTGTTATTAGTTATTATAATTACAAGTGTTGTAATTTTCCATACTGTTAAAAAGTCAAATAGCATCACAAGCTTCTCAGGGTTACACTGTGTTCTGCAAAAACATTCTGATCCTAACAATATCACAGTTGTAATGCACTTACTATGATATTCTGCATGTTCTTGATCATTGCCAACATGCAAGCAGCTGGTAGGCATTTTATGGACAAATAGCCACATCGTATGCTTAATAGCATGTGAACCAAATAGACTCCTTGATTTACTTGATCAAGTTTTCAATTCCTCCATTGCAACCCCATAAACCAGGCTAAAGAGATAGCTTACAAATTGTAAGCAAGTACTTTGCTGTATTGAACACTTTATGGCATTGCCAAGGGTTATCTCAACTGACACCCTTTGGAAGATGGCTACTAAACTTCCATAATGTGGTTTTTGTCACCACCAAACCATCAATCCATGGAAAGCAATCATAGGATGACTCTATCCTTCTAAAGCCATAGCTTTTCCTTTCAATTCTAGCTTAAGCTATTTTGGCACTTCATCAATAACAATATCAATCGTCTTTAGAGACATAATCATTCCATCTTACATGTTTAGGAAGCTTACCCTGTTCTGAAGATTGTAAGTTCAGGGAAGGAATGATCACAGATTCACAGCAGTATGACTTGGAGCAAATATGGCACTGTTCCAAAGATTGTAATTTCATAGAAGGAATGGCGATAACAGTATGTCTTTGAATTTTATCAGCCCTCCTTTCATTGCTTAGCTTGTGAATTCTATCGGTCCTCCTTTCACTTGCTAAGTTTGTACTTGAATCGTGACAGATCATTGTTCCATTCTATTCATCAAATAAACTAACCAGACAATGCATTAATCCAGGTAGTGCATGAAGATTACGGCTATAGATAGCCATTCCATCATAAGCGAAGGAAGCACTTATATTTTCTGTAAAATTGATTCCAATTATCTGCAAAGTGACAAAAATGGTATTTTAAAATAAGAAAATAATACAAAAGCTAAATAATCTCTTTGTACGTATAAAGCATCAAATAATTTTAATTTCTTTGTTCAGACTAAACACACAAAAAAGATCAACCACCCAACAAAGCTCAATGGACTCAAAACAACTACCTTTTGTGAACATTGACTAAAATGTGTGAGGACAACATGCTTAGCACCCATTTGCTGACTCACTTCCAATGCCTCATTGTACTATTCCCCTTTTCCCTTGCATGACTTTCAAACTTATCCTCAAAGGTAGGTTCATGGATAACAAATGTGCAACCCATGCCTGCTTCTATAAGTGCTTTGCATGGCCTTGTATCCCCAGAGTAGACAATAGACCAACCACTTATTGATGACAAAACAAGCCTGCTTATTGCTGCTTCACAAATGTAAAGGAAGGAAAAGAGTACCCCAATTTTCCATAGATGCAATTTACCTAAACAATTCAAATAACTGCATCTCAAACTCTTCATGTATAGTACAATCTTAACATCTTTTTTGGAATGACGTCAAGCAGCACATAGAAGCATCCAATTCAAATCACTAAAGTCATCTAGTACTAGAATATAAATGTATACTAGCATATTCAGATATTCATCATTGACTACAAATAAATTTTTATTATTCACGCCAGAATTGCATTTAGTTAATTTTATTATATTTGAATTATTCATGTTAACTGCAGTATTCTGATGGTTGGAAAAATCAATTTGCAGCTGGAATAAAGGTGAGAGGATCTTTCATAATTTTTGCAGTTGTTTTACTTTGGGGGTTGGGTAGGAGCATGGTCAAAGAAAGTTATGCTATTGTGTCAGAAATTGTTTCAAGTTTCTAGCCTACTGATGCCTTTTTTAGATTTTCAAAAGAATTTAACACTGTTAGTCTTTGTTTATTTAATATCATTTGTATCCAAATCTACACAATTCCAGTTATAGCAGTAGTGCCATATGGAGTGGTTCAACTTGGTTCAAGACAGAGTGTAAGTTTACTACAAAGTTTTGATGTGTTTAGAATACAATTACTCTGTGGTGGTAAGAGCTTAGAATTCCAGTGCGACACTCCAGCGTTCCTAAAACATAGGATGGATTTAGGAGCCTCCCTTTTTGGAAATTTCATCCAAGGAAATATATGATATGATGATCTTCTCTCAAGAACTTTCAGAATTTTGCAGCTAAAATTTCTAGCTTCACATTTCAGTTTCTAGTCTTTTTTAGCAGATAGAACTTTGCAACTTCACATTTCAATGCATGGCCTCTCACAGCTTCATAATTTAGTTCATAGCCTCATGAAATTCACAACTTTGCAATTTCAGTTCACAGCTTTTAATTTGTTTAGCAGCTATCATTTCTATAGCTAAATCAGTTGTGCACACTTCATGTGAAGTGTGAAATGAATTACAGAAAAAGTTTAGTCTACATTCAAATACCATTGATATAGCGAATGAAGGCTATGATCAACCACTACAAATGTGTAATGAGACTAAAACACAATAGTTGAATGATCATTAAGGCTTTGCAGGAGAATAGCCAAAGTCCATGACTCTAGGGTATTTAATTCAGCAAGGTATATATAGACATCCAAATTCTATTTAATACTTACAATTTTTTATGCTTTATCTGCAATATGGTACAAGATTATACTCTCAGTCAAAATCTTCTACAGATCATCAATTATAGCAGACCCAACATATACCGATCAGAAAATAAAATTTATTTCAAATGAAACTAGAAGATTGTACACTATTCTCTATTTATGTGGGGGATAACTTAGTAGTGATGCATGTCACACAACTGTTGCCCATTTTCATTGCTCTCTCAGCTTAATTTTATACCTAACAAGTCGACTCATATCTTCTACACAGGAAATCCATTTCATCTTCTACAGAGAGAAATAGCTCAAGGTTGAATAATGTGTTGGGTGTTCTCTCCCCTAGAGAAGTGAACTCATACAACCCCCAGAAATTTGTAAATTGTGGCCATTAGCCTTTCAGAAAAGAGTAGTAACGATTACCACAATTGAAGATTTTCCATTTAATAATACTACTCTAATAAATAACAAAGCAATGGATTCTAGAAAAACAATTTTGTGGATGGCTTGAATTATGCAGACTTGGTTGAAATGTGGACCTGCCAGCATACATTTGCATTTTTCCTAAGCACCTAGTTTTGTGTTTTTTGTATTTTAAATTAACACCCTTGAGACTTGACAAATGTTTTGCCCAATTCAGTGTTCTCTTGAGACCTACGTGTTTGTAATTTGCTTTGCATTTTCAGATTTTCTCTTTCTCTTATGGCACAATTTCCTTGCATTTTGCTAATAATTTAAGGTTGTCTTATTACTGGATTCTTACTGGAAAACTAAGGAATAAAATGCTTGTGAGCTTAACTCTTGAAGCTAACACAATGTAGGGTTAACAACTTAACATGGTAGGTTTGTAGAATAGTTTGATGTCATTTGGTAGGTTTGTAGAATAGTTTGATATCATTTTTATCCTTGAGGATGTAGAAATATGTAGGGTTGTGAAAAATATATGGCATTTTAATCACATAGCCTTTGAAGATGATTAGTAGTAATATTATTAATCATATTTTCTGATCTCTTAAAATCTGAAATCTCAATCTTTGCTATGTTTCAGTAATTTTTAGAGGTGAGCATCATTTTGGCTTTCAATATCATTTGTTTTCTCTTCATTTTGTATATGTCTATTGATCAAGAAATGTAGGGGGGCTTTGCCTGGCACAGGGAAGGATGCTTGCTCAGATGCCTTTGCCATTTGGATCTACTGTAGAATCTACTAGATCAATGACTGGATCAGCTGCTGCTACTGATGCTGGTAACCCTGATACTTTCAGATTTCATTTCCTGTGAATAGATTGAAGCAAGCTATAGGAAGATTGGTTTTGGTTCAGGTCATTTAAATAAATTACTATTCTGTTAGGGTTTCGTAGTGGTAATTGCGAATTGCAGGAGTCAACGCTTATTACACCTTCCTTAATGTGTACATTTCCTCTATTTGTCTGTGTGTTTTTGTATTGCACATTTTGCATTTTGCATGTTCTATTGTTTGCTACGGCGGTTCAAAGTTTATCAACTAAATCCAAGAACCCTGAGAGGAGAAGGTTTTGAAGCTTTTGTGTTTGTTTATTTTATATTGCAGAATCCTGAGCTCTTGTACAAGTCACTTGCAACAAAGCTCATTGTTGGCATGCCCTTTAAGGTATGGCCCTAACAGTCATGCTCTGTGTGTTGTGTCACAATGTCATTAATTTTTATTATTATAATTCTAACACTGATATATGACTTTATGGCTTCTAGGATTTTACTACAGTGGACTCAATCCTGTTGAGGGAGCTTCCTCCTGTGGATGACAGTGAAGCATTTACAATCCATTGCTTTAAACTAGATTAAAAAGCTAAGTACAACTTCTATCCTAAGAATACCTTCTTGCATGCAATTAGACTCCTTATAAAGATTACTACAACCTCTGAAATATAATGCACATGAAACAATAAGCTATGTTCCATATAAATTCTCAATCAATATTATGGAGCGCAGATTGTTTTAAGTTTAATCAAATTTAAATTATAGCTATGTGTCAAATTGTTTTTTTATCACGACTGTGTCTTGGACCTGTTAAGAACAACAACTAGGGATTAGATCTCATGCCCTTAATACTCTGTTTCTCCTTGCCTGTAAATCAAGTGCTTGATACTTGCTGATGTGAGTGAGAGTGAGTGCTTGCTGTCTTTTTCTCTGGGTGTTTGTGTTTGCTTGTAGGATTTTTTTTTCAAGTTTTTTGTGTTTTTAATATAGGGGCAAGAATTTAAATTAGGGTTTCCAGGTCTTCAGAAAATTGACAAGCCTGTCAGAAA
The DNA here is from genome assembly GCA_007258455.2 of Sequoia sempervirens. Taxonomy (NCBI): domain Eukaryota; kingdom Viridiplantae; phylum Streptophyta; class Pinopsida; order Cupressales; family Cupressaceae; genus Sequoia; species Sequoia sempervirens. Next base: position 249,816 of record VDFB02351394.1, read on the forward strand.
ACTGTGCATGTCAAGCAATCGAGCTAGCATGTCTTATTTTAGCCTGCTTGGAATCAAAGCCAAGGAACTTTCTGAGTCCTCTTTTTGTACATGAGGTTGAAGCTTATAGCTTTTAAAAGGTTTGATTGTGGACCCATGTCCAAATCTCTAGCATATTTTCTCACTGTTGGAAAACCTTCATTGTATCTTTCTCTGTGCACATGAAACTCTGTGGAAAAGTTTTGTCTGTTTAAACATCAGTCAGTATTTCCGATATTAGACAACATTTGGTTCAGGACAGGTTTGCATTTGTACATTTTTTAATAAGAAGAGTAGTTGATTTTGTTCCCAAATATATTAATGTAATACTGATTCATAACTGAAAGTCTAACATTTTTTGGGTTTCTCTTGGATCAATTTTGGACTATTGCTCGTGTCTTTTTATGTTTATCCAATTATACATTTAACTATGCTTTCCATAGTAATGATTCGAATTGCATAAGATACAAAGATAACATTCATAGTGAATACATGCAGTATGACTATAAGTTACAAGCAAATTGAACAGATTGCTTCAACTTAAAAATTTCTACTCCCGCTACATACCCACTCTGTTAACTTGTACCATGTATATCTAATTTATTCCTCTCTTGTGCTTTCTTTCATCCATCATAACTAAGGTATTTAGTGTTTTTTTATTGCAATGATGAGAGAAGTTGATCAGTTTTGAAGTTTGAAGTTGGTGGTTTGGTATTTTCTCTTCTATTGGCTTGGCTTATTGGGGAGGAGGTATAAGGAAAATACATCTATTTTCCAGAAAATCTGGTATCAGCCAATGTCAAACCACAGGATTTTAGTAGGTTATTCATCACTTGCTTGGCATCTAAAATTTTCATATCATGTCATTCCTTTTATTGGAGTAGTTGTCTAATTATAAGCTGCAGTTGGTTTCATTGTTAGAAAACTTGCACACCAAGGATGATTAGGGGCTATAGATTACAGACGTAGCATCCAACTAATACAGTTTCAAAGAAATGATTAAGCACAAAGTTTTCATTCCATACATTATTAGACTAAATGCTTACAAGTATGGTATTTTGTGCACAACATCCAAAATAATTGAAGCAAAATGCACTATAGTCTCATGTATTATATATCAACCAAAACTCTCTTGTTTCAGCAAATAGTTGATTTGGTGCAATATTCATGTCATAAGATACAACACACCCTGATCATTCAAAATACAATAGAATGAGAGTTATAGATAATGCTTTTGTTTGGCTAAAACAGAGACAGAGCTCTCCTAGTTCGTAAGGAATTAAGTATCTCTAGTATCTACCAATTATTCAGTTACAGGCATTTGATCAGCAGATTCCAAGTTGCTACAACATGTATATGCTTTCAATTAGCCATACAAAACCATCAATAGGTTTACAACTATTCAAGAAGACTAAAGACCAATTATTCAGTAACAGGTATCTGATCAGCAGATTGCAAGTTGCTACAACATGTATATGCTTGCAATTAGCCATACAAAACCGTCAATAGGTTTACAACTATTCAAGAAGACTAAAGACTATTTTATCTGTAGAGACAGTTATTTGTATGCTTTGAAGGATTAAGCATGTGCTTTTCTACCTGACATGTCAAACTTAGCAGCACAAGTTCTCATGTGATCACCTATTAGATGGTCTTTGTGTTTTTACTACTTCAAGTTCAAATTTCAGTCAATAATTCTATTAAAAATTTATTGTTAATGGTTTCTTAGCAAGTAGAATATTTACATTTTTGAATGATGCAATGTGCTACTAGCATAAACAAATTGGACAGAAAAACAAAACAACTCGTACTCAAAAAATATGACAGAAATGTTCTATAATTACAAGTGATGTAAATATTGGTAAAGCATAAAAGTGGCTTCACATATTTCACATACCAGCAAATTGGGAACCTCTTCCCATGCTCTTAACATTAGCCTAAATAGAATGCACATGCATATCTTTAACAGTTGATTATTCAGACAAGAACAAAGACCTTTGAACAGCCAAATTGATTCTAACAGTGTTGCTGTTGGATTGTAGCAATACCCAGGCGTCTGAAAAGGCATGTAGTATTGGCATGTAGAATGATTCATGTCTTGAACAAGTTTTTTTTGTTTTTAAACTTCCAGCTCTTTCCCCAAGTAAAATTGGCGGCTGTAAGTCTAGATAATACAACCTTTGCCAGCATCCTCCATGCTAGCTTTCCATGCAATTTGTGGAACTATTGCCTCAACATCTAGCAGGCTATTTTATTTTATTTCTTTCAAAATAATGTAAAGCTTTGTCCTGTCTAAAAACAATAAGAAATACAATTTTATTAAATTATAATATTAAATTTTTATTTCTCAAACTAAAAGTTGAACACTTGGATCGGTATGTATTCTCTTTCATAGCAAGTTATCTATATTTTCAAAGATTTATCCTATTGACCAAGCAGTTTTGTTTGCCATGATGAGGATAAACCATTGGCCGCCCATTAAATATTGGTGCTTGTGTTTGAAAATATCACCATTAATCCTTTAAAGAATGATAAGAAGCATGTGCTTTTCTAATTAAAATAGTGCGACCTTCAGACATAACTCTTTCTCGACCTTTGTCATCAATTCTTCTTGTTTTTTGTGCTTGAAAAAAGTGTAGTGCATCATTTTCTCTATATTGATCATTTCTTACATAAAAAATTTCGATCTATAAATTAAAATTTCATCTACTTTTTCATGTACTTTCTCTTGTAAATCACAATGCATCACGCTCTCCGGCAGGAACTCGACGCTTGTGTCACTTGTTTGTGTTTGTAAAGATGATTAAATTTGTAGTATGCTCAAGATTTTTATAAAATATTTAATTAGATGTAAATTTAAATCAAAACAAACCATGGTATAGTCATCAGCATTGCGTTAATTTCTCTCTATCATTATGGCATTCCTATAGCATCTTTATCCAAGTGTAAACTATTGTGTCACATCCATCTTGTATCATTTTCTCAGTCATTCGTATTCTACCTTTGTTTTTATAGTAACATGGTTAAATCCATTTTGTGCATATCTTGCCTGCTACGTTGGGTTTCAACCAGCTGCAAACCAATCTTCAATTGGGGGAGAATCCTACAGTTAGTGCGTTCCTTGAGACCACGTTTCTATAAGCCAATTTCCTGAGAACAACTTGCAGTCCATGTGCCTTGTCTGTGGTTCCATATTTTGCATTCATGTCTACGAGGACTATTACAGCTTCAGGATTCAGCCAAGTTTATTTTCTTTTTATATTTTTTTTAACCCTATGCTGGATTTCCTCATCCTATTCCATAGCTCCCAGTTCGGCTTAGGAAAGAGAGGATGTTGGCAAAAGCAAAGGGGACGCTGGCAAAGCTGTTATGGTTTCGCTCCCCAAAACTCTTTCTTACTGGTTTTGACCCTTCACTTCTCCAATTTCGAGAGCTGCATCCTGTAGGTAAGGTTTCATCCAAGGTTTTAGAGTATGTTTATTAAAATAAAATTTCTGTCAGAATTCTAATAATGCGGACCTTTAAATTCTAGCAAATAAGGTTGTCAACGAAGGTTTTAGAGTATGTTTATTAGAATGGAAATTACTGCTAAGATCCTAATAGTGAGCACATTTAGGTTTTAGCGTTATAGCTTCACTTTCTCAGCACCATCGCTGGTGTTGACATTTCACTCCTCCAAGTTGGTCTTTTAACATTTGATTTACAAGAACCAGTATAATGACACAAAATTGGAAAGAATATTTATTGTATAAGACAGAAGTTTTGTAAAGAAGAATTTATTAAGTTTAACCTAAGAAGATGATCCCATCTCTTTTGTTCGCTCTATGTGAAAATAGCTCTGGCAACCACTGCATTTACAGCTTCAGCAGTAACTGCTATACATCCAATGCTAACTATTGGCATCAAGAAAATTATCACAAAAAAAAAATAATCTCAAAAGCAAGGAAAAACAAAATAAACAGAAAACAAATTTAAATTGACAGATGAGCATAAAATTAATTTTCTTTTAATTTATATTTTAAAAGTCTCCAGATGGAAAAGGTTCACATTTCTTAGAACAATTCTCTTGCAACAATGTTGAAGATAATTTTAGTTGCAGTGTAGCTATCAGTTCATACTCGAAGTGTTTTTTTTTTATTACAACTCTAATAGCTGCTCCTGGAGGTAGCCTTAACAAAGCAAATACGATTTCCAACTTCTCACTATAGTGGCAGATGAACAACTCTTTTCCGCCTTCCTCCACAGCATTAAGAAAATGTCTTGAATATGTAAATTACCCTTTTGCCTTCATCTGCCAAACAAACTCCTTCAACTTTGCATAAGATCTGATGTGTCGGTGAATGTGATGTGTCTCATACGCAGAAAAGAAAAGAAAAAAATACCAATTTAGGACCTTCAATACAACTACATCCAGGCATGATTTTAATTCATCCATAGAAGATTTAGGACAAGCTACACGTGTGATCTTAACTGAATATAATGGCTCCTACGTGGAAGAAAAACAATAAAGGCATAAGGTTAAGTTTAAAGAAAAATGGCTATTCACTTATTCCATAGGAATATATTTAGTTATAAAGCCAATCTTACCAAAATAAGATAGCAAGCTTAGGTTTTTTTTTAATGAGTTTCCACGTTTCCCCAAGTGGGCCCATTTTAAACTCCTAGCTTTTACGAACAAAGACAAAATATAATAAAATAATCCACTCTTCTTTGAAAATGGGGGAAAAAGTTATCCATTCTAAATGGAAAAGTATTTTCATTTTAAATTATGAAAAGTAATAAAAGCAATGCAATAGTTTTAGTAGTATTATTTTTAGTGGAGGGGAGGCTTCTTTTAAGTACTAGTTTGGTATTCTTTTAATTTGTTGTTTATATTTTATAGTAACTTATATAATCACTCTTTTATATATATTAAGTGAATAAATAGAGGCATATATATATATATATATATATATATATATATATATATATATATTAATGAATACTTGTAAAAGTAGGTGTATTTTTGGAATATTTTGAATTCAATATTAGAACAGTATGTTTTTGTGTATGAAAATTTTATCAAACTAACTTTGAGTTGTTGACATTAGAATGATAAATATCTAATTTTGAATGTCACAAACTTAAAATAAACAAATGTGTGCATGGTTGTGCAAGAGTTGAATACTTATTAAAACCCTAGTGCATAACCTCTTTTGCTCAGTTTTCATGGTATCTGTGTCTTCATGGATCTTAAAATAGCCGTCATGTGTATGTAAGGTTTAGACATTATAGATGATCCATCTCTATATAACCAGATAAAGTGAATGATAAGGTTATGTTGTCATTAAAATGCTCATGGTTGAATCTCGATAAGACCTTATACCCTATTGTTGCTCAATTTGAAATGATATAGAAGTAATGCTTCTAAAAGAGTTCCTTCAAAATATTAGTATTGTTTAAGAAATTTAAATTTAATTATAGACTTGAGTTGATTCATAAGTGGATGATAATTGAAAACATGATATAGAATTTGGTTGTTTTAACTTGTTGCGAGTAGAAGGTGGAAGGGGCTGGAGAGAACCTCTTGTAAGTCTCTTCCAATATTTGTTTGATAGTGTTTAGAAATCTAGGTACAAGTTGTTAAATGTGTCCTATCCTTTTTATACTACTCTTAAATCAATTATTATAGAATGATGCTTTGGATAAAATGGCTATTTGCTTGTTTGATTTCCCATCATGTATCTCTTAGACGAACTTCCAATATACTTAGCTATTGGTTATTGTGTTCAATCTTGTATAAAGATGATAATCTCTTAAAAGTGTTGGATTTTAATCTCATTATGATATTGGCTATTTTATTCCTCTCTTGTCGGTTTGCGATTGTGGAAGTTATATAGTCATTTTGTGGACCCTAATGCGAGTCTCTCTCTTGTGCTAATTTTGGAAATAAGAAGAATTTATATGATGACTTTTGGTAGTCATATTTTGAGATGGTTGGGAACCCAAGAGTTTGAATTACCCTTTTGTGGGAGTTTGTGAATTTTTTTATATTTTAGGCTTCCAGAGGCAAAGGAGAAACTTTATTTATGTTGATTTTTCCATGGTTGGACCTTTGCGATTCATGGATCTTATTTCTAATTTTGAGCTTTGTGGGTGGTACCTCCTTTGTTCCTGTTCAGTGATATGAATGGGTTTGCGAGATGGTTCTTCCCTCGCATGTTGTGATTTATGCACACTTTGATTTTTATGTGAGCTGAGGTACACCCCTTGCTTGTATTTAGTTTTGGTGTCGTAGGGAGAGTGGCTCTTCATGGGGACCGGCGCACAAAGGGGCTATTAGGGTAACCCATGGAAGAGTTTCCTTAAAAAGTGATAATTTAATTAATGAACTAGTGGGTTTTGGGTAAATAAACATTAAACAAGATTAATTATGTTCCTCACCCATACCATTAGTGCTATCATAGGCTAAGGATGGGATCAGAAGACCTGGTTGGTAAGATCACTGCCTTGTCCTCACGAAAGGTAAGTAGTTCCGCATGAGTCACCCTATGGAGTGGTGCCTTGAGATAGGCTGCCTGGATAACCATAGATAGAGGCGGTACCTTGTGACAGGTTGCCTAGATAATCCATGTAAGGCCATGTGATGACACTCTCCTACAGTACCTGTTTATGTTCCCTTGTTTGGTTGCCTCTAGGAGTGTTGATTGAATTGTTGATGTTGTTGAGGCAATTGGTTCTTGGTGATTGTTTTTGAAGCCTCCAAGTTCTATCTTTAATGTTGCACACATGCCTCATGGAAATTTAATTATTGTTAATGAAAGGTGCCCTTGTTATTTATTGTCAGTTGATATTGTGATTTCATTTGAAGGCTTTGTATCCTATTGTTGTTGGCACCTCTTATGGTTATTTAGTGTTGAGCCATAATATTGACATTTGATTTGTTGAAATTTTCATTATTTTGTTTTGGCTAAGTGATGGAAATGTTGTGATTTGTTATCTTGTGTTGATGATATCCTCGTTGTAGAGTTTGGTTTGCTATTGGTTCATTTAATTGTTTTGGATTGTGGTATGGGGATCTTTCTTGTCAACTCCTAGCACAGGGGGTGGACTTTCGGGTCCACGTGGTCGGGTGGAACGTGCTATGCACCCCATTGGGTCCCCAGCCAAGGATCAAGCTGTGCAGATATGTGCCTCTGGTGGACTCCAGGATTGTACTTGAGTTAGAGCTGATCTTGTTACTTTGTATTAACCTCTTCAGTTGTATTAATCTATCTCATTGTATTATTCCCATATATGTCGAGGAACACATATGTATCACTGTATCTCTTATATGATGTAACTTTCATTATCATTGTAAGGATTCTAACCCTTGACCTTAATTTATGATCTTTGATGGATGTTTTTCATTCATGAAATGTACATAAATACTTGGTACTTTTATGTGTTAACGTTTCATAGTATGTAATTTTAAATGGTGTTGTAGCTGTGGAAATATACTCCACAATTGGCATATTGAACTATTAATAAAATGTTATATGTATCTTTTTCATCTCTCTTGATTAGGGATGGTTGGATGTTATCTTTATGTAATCTTGATTTGTTTGTTAATGTTATGGTTTTAGTTTTAGGTTTTCATGATGCCATCTTGTGTACCCCAGAGGACGTAATGGTCATTGTAATTGTATAATTGCTTATATGTAATATATGTTCATGTTCATCTTATGTTATGTTTCACTTTCAAAAAAAAAAAATATTGTGCTTTTATTGCGAGTTCTTCTTGTCCTTTGGGGTTCGCGTGGCAGGGCGTTACACCCGTGCCTTCCTGATATGCGGAAGTAAGTATTTACATAAAAGAAAATCAGAGTTAAAAGCTACTTCATTGCCAATCCAATCTTCGTACAAATAGTTTAGACAATGTTGTAATTTAAGCAAAAAAGTCAGCTGAGACCTCACACAATCTGGGTTTACACCTTTGGTCTCAGGGTAGGTAGATTGGATCAAAGGAAAATAAATAGAAATGAAAGGCAGCAGTGTATTGACTGCTCCTTGAGTCGTATCAGCTCCCTATAGCTCCATATCACCCAATGTTTAATGAATAATTGGTAACTACTCAGGGTTGTATCTAACTTGGAGTTCGTACTTAAGATTTGCAATTAAAGCCTACCAATCCATTTCTCTGTCATGTAATTAATACCATCACAGATTTTTCCACTCATCTGCCATTTAAAGTAAGTCTAGATAATTCCTTCGCACGACACATCTCTTCTAGTGAGGCTAATCACATTAATTTCTCTGTACAAGTTTTGCAACAAGCGATGTCTACATGTAGGTATGGCAGTGTGGTTAATAAATGAACAATAATAAAATTTTGACCAGCCTCTCCTCCGCAACGACATGGTTTCGATCGACTTTCCTTTTTAAACAACAACGGTTCCTGTTACACTAAGCGGCTTGATATCAATGACTGTTGACTGTGGGAAGCACCCCCTTTATGGATTCAACCATCCAAATATATTTCCTCTGCAAATAGATCTTGCTAATCTAGTCATAGTTTCCTGTTGTTTCTCTCTCACGTCTCACTATCAATAAAAATGTCTTAGCATTAATAGTATGGTGTCAGCATGTTGAAACTTTAAATTCATTATGGGTACTATCATCTAGTTGGTGTTATACTGGGAAGATGAATGGGAGTTAATAGTATTGTCCTCTGGATCTGTGTCTAGGTAAGCATGCAACTTAACATTAAGCAAATGATAACCTCTCACCCTTGAAGGATGCGAAATACCCAACTACTTTGGTGAATGGACGGTGGTATGAAAATAATTTAATAAGTCGTCTAAGGGTACGTGTTTCACTAACTCTGCATGACTCTGTCTACTTGATAATGTTTAGGTTGTAAGTGACTGTGTGCGATATAATATTGATGAATATTTTAGTATGCAGAAAAGAAATGAAATGAGGAATTTAAGCCTACAAGCGTAAAGGATGTGGAATGGGGTAACTCTGCATTTAAGACCCATTGCATTTGAATAACTCATCTGACAAAAAACCAGTGTGACTGGATTGCGATAAAATATATAATATTCGAGCCTAAAACTATTGTAGCCACTACGCTACTAAATGCGTCATTAAAAGAAATTTTCTGCGGCATAGTAATTTTTAGCATGTAATGAAAATTAATTTATAGTAACCATCGTTTATTTTTTTTTCCTAGCGTAAAAGGTGCAGAAAATACACTTATATTATCCTTGTCTGTGTTGGGTCTTGATCCAACGAATAACAATACAAATATTATTAGCATGAGAAATTCGGTACTTTATTTAGTGGACGTAATTCTGATTACACATATATCAATATGTATAGCATTGATCTGTGAAAACAAAGAAAAAAAAAGTATTCCCAACATTATGGCAGCATTATCATAGATAGCCAACTACGGCCTTAGGCATATTGCAGTGTGGCATATATGTATTGACACTTTTGGCTTAAGTCGTAGTAGTGAGGTTTCTAAAATAAAAGAAAACGACAATTTTCCTTTTAGTTTCTTAACCCTAGCTCTTTAGGAGATCCCACGTAAGTCCTTATGTCTTAAAATTCCTTAACTAAAGGAATGAAGAATATATTCCTTCTATGTTTTAAAAAAAAAAAAAAGGCATATTAGTTAGAATAAGAGAATAGGCAAAGAAAAGATTTAATAAGGAATGAGAATTACCCTATTTTCTTTAGAGAGAGAGGATTTCCTAGTTGATTTAGTTTCCTTTGGTGTAAAATAGAACATATAGAAATGTAATAAGTGACTATTATTATTACTTTAAATTATTCTTTCAAGAAATAGATTTTATTGATGCAAATAGAAAATATGTTTAATCTCACAATATGAATATCATCATACATGTTTATTCTTATTGCTTGTGCGAAGTTTTCGAGGATATGTCCTTTTTGTGGGATAAAGTAAACCCTCTTAATATTAATGGTCCCTTGTATTTCATGTAAATGAAGTGATGCAATTCTCATGCCAGTTAAATTGTAATTGTGACAATTATCGGTGGCATGTTAATCAAGTCTACTTTGCCCAATTTTATTTGAGTCAATCAACAAATTTATATTGATATCGAAAGTATTAGCGGTTGTGCTCGGTGATTAATGTTATAGTTGAAACATAGAAATGTGGGTTTGTGTAATTCAAATAAGGATATTAAGGAGCATACTATTGCTAATAATAATATTTTTGGTAATGTTTGTGTTTAGTGTCGAACCATGATCGCTTTTAACTTTATTTAGCTTAATGATAAAAGAGAAAAAAAAAAAAAAATTTGTTGTATTTTCTAGTGAAAATTTTAGGCACGACAATTCTCAACTTGGCCAAATCTCCTATCAAGTATATAGGTTTTTGGAAAGTTCTTGATGAGTCTTAAGTTCCCAAAGCATACCATTCCAAAAGATACCCTTAATTCCAAAGTACTCAGATGCTTCTGGTTGAATGACTAATCTCTAACATTGAGTAATGGTTTTCAAATGTTGGGAATAAATGTGACACTAAGAACTTGGAAGGTTTGGATTTCTTAAGTAATTTCTAACATGGCATAGGTAAAGAGATATTTCTTTGGCAGAGTTCATGTAAGTTCCATGACTTTCTTGAGTTTGAAACAAGTCCCAAAGTGTTGTAAACATTATGATATGGAAGATAATGCATTAAATTCATACCCCTTAATCTATCAAAATCTGAGAACTTGCACTATGATCGAAATATGTCAAGTAGCTTTTGGAATCGCCTAGAAAAATTGATGAAAACTTCTCCTTGAGCCATGAAAATGCACCAACATGTTAATTGATGGTAGTGGAGTGTTGTTGCAAGAAAAATTACTATGAAGTTATTGGAATTGCAAACTATAAATGTCCAAAGTTTCTTATTCAGTATTTTCTGAAAAACTACACTTGTTAAACTCAACTGAAACCCACCATTTGCTATATTGTAAAAAAATCAAATGTGATTATGAGAAGCTTCCACCGTGTATATTGTTTCATTTAAGTAAAATGAACATGTGTGCAAGAGGGTTTTCCATCATTTTATTTCCTTCACCAAATATCAAGCATCAAATTTGACCCTTTGTGAGAACTTTCTGAAAGTGCAGATGTCAAAACTGTGTAAAACCCATTTGGTTTTGGCTTCAAAAAGATACCAAATTGGATGCTATGACCCTAGAAATTGGCATGGAGGTAGATTGAAATAGTAAAAATTCAAGACACCCATTGGCTCATCATGAAAATCTTCTAGTTGATATTTTTTTCCCTCAAAATTTAGCCCCTTTTGGCAGATTTTACTATGTAGACAACAAACCTTCATAGAAACCTTGAATATTCTACTTCAAAATCTTGTCAAATCAAACCATGGGAAGCTGAAACTGGACATATGTACTAACATATGGTAGATGAGTATGTTTTCAAGGTGGTTTTGCATGAAACTGCTCTGGCTTTAAATTATGATTTTTTAAAGTAGGCACTTTGAGGTAGTTTTTACAAATTCATTTATGAGTGTTGCAGTCCATTTCCTCATCAATTTTGCAAAATTTTGGTCAGAAATTTTAGGCTCCAACAATGGCTTCGTCTGGGGATGTATGCCTCTTTTGGGAATAGCAAGATTCCAGACCTCTGGAGGAGCAGACCAAATATTTCATCCATTGGGTAATAGACTTCAAAAGATTACCTCTGTCCCTAATATGTTATGACCTCTTAAATTCAAACCATAAATGATGGCCCCAGGCCACCCAAAAGAAAAGGCTTGATCTTTCCTCCATCGTATACCCTATTTTGATATGGTTTCATCATATTTCTCTTGAAAGCATTCATGCAATCTGCCCTGTTATATCCACTGCCATTTAGAATGACACTATGTTTAATTTTTCCCAACTCTTTTTCACCATTTTGAAGCTTGTGATTAGATATAGCCTAAAAATTTCCATAATCATGTGATACATTATTTCCATATAAAGAGTTTTCACTTTCAATGCAACATTTTCCACTATTCTACTCACTGTCATGTATTCTAAAATGATCTTCTGGTTGAAATGAAAACTAAGAATATTCATTGTTCAGCACATAGCTGAAATCATTGGGTCTCTCTTCCTCATAAGATTGTACAAAAAATATGAAACCATCATAGGGAAATTGATGCAAACTAGTAAAATTTCTAGCAAGGCAATTATTCATGTTTCCACTCCACCATCTAAATGTTTCTCACATGGGTCTGAGAAATATGCCATATCGACATATTCTGGAATAGCTTCATCTGAGATATTTAGCATCTTCCATATCATCAATTGGTAGTGACATCAACTTCTAATCAATGCATTCATTGTTATGTATATTTGAACCAACTGATGTTAAATATGAGTTATCCATGATATGTGAATCAATGTCTTTCTTAAAGATCTCTAATTCTAATTTATATATCTCTTCTTGAACACCAATAGACATAAAATCTTGATTAGATTTAAGAATTCCCTCATCATTGTTACACAAAATACTTTCACTTTCAAAGCAAATGCATGCTGAAGATGAAATTTTTGAGTCATTCTTATGTGTGTATTTTTTATATTCAACTGTCAACAAATTTGAAATTTGTTCACTACTGAGTGAACATGCCTCTACATCCATCTCATCGCTGTTGTATTCTTCACTATTAAAAAATGGTAATTTAGATGCATCAATCTCATATTCATTTGCTTCACCAATTGGTAAATCACCCTAATTATCATAAATTACTTCATTCTCATTATAAAGTGCATTTGAATACACATGAAATTCAGGTTCTGGCATGCCTTGGCAAAAATTCATTTGATTTTCTTCTATCTTTTCATCATATAATGGGTTTGAAAATTTTTGAAAACCGTTTTCAAGTATACAAACTTTTTCTTCATCAAATGTATCTTCATGGTCCTCAACTACAGCTAGAGGTGTTATTTGTTCACTGTCAAATGGACTTGCTTTTTCTATCACTTTTTCCATTGCTTCTTCTCCTTGATCTCCATAAGAGCTACAAGAATCACTTAATTGCAAATCCACATGATTGTCATCAAAATCGAGATTTTGAATGGATTCTTCATAACAGTCACAATCTATTATGCAAGAGTGATTTTCTACATCTTCATCCTCATTAGGTAGGTTGTCATAGGAATTATTTTCACTTGCACACTCATCCTTTATAGATTGATCATAGTCATTTCCTTCTTTATTGCTGTAGGGCATACCATCTTCTTTTATTTTAGCTTCCAATTTGTCAATGCTATGACAATGAATACTTGGTCGCCCTTCCATACCATGTGAATCATGGATGATATATTCCCCAGGAAATGTTTCTTCAGCAATATCTTCAATACTACAGTCATCCTCCAAGTTGGAAATTGATCCTTAGCAATTTCATCTACATTCAAATCATCATTGAAAACTTCACTTGAATAAGTTTTCTCTATTGGTTGTGTCACTTGATCATTTTCTCCATATTTATCAATGATATCACCATTCTTATACCTTTGCTCATCTATGATACCAATTAACTCATTCATCTAGTCTAGAGTAACTGGTTTCAATGACTTAGGCCAATGGATGGAATTGGGCTCATATACTCTCATGAACTGCTCAATGAAGCGTAATGCAAAATTATTAGGCAGGGAACCAATAGGTATTTGCATATAGGCATCCACCATTCTATTGAAAAAATCACGTCCCCATTCTCCTTCATGTCCCTTATATTAAAAAATGCATCTAAGGTGGACATGCAATGTTCTAACTTCATGATGGGACTTTGACCTCTTTGTTGAGTGCTTGAATACTCATCATCTTCTTCCTCAAACTATTGATTCTGATATACATTTTGTTGCAAATTTTGATTGACACTTCCAAGAGGGATGAAATTGTTTGCACATTTTGGTATGGAGTTTGGTACTAATAGTGCCCAACATACTGACTATATTCATGATCTTGGTCACTTACTAGTCTTTTTCCAAGAGGGATAGGATAAGCATTCATTTGGTTTGATGACTATGGTGCATAAATGTCTTCATCCCGTGATATTTATTTCTAACTGGCAATGTTGTGGTTTCAAACTATTTTTTATATTCTTCATCAGGTTTTCTTTTTACAGAGTCTCCACTTACTTTTCCAAAAGTAGGAAAATGATTATGTTTCTTCTCAGCAAAGTGTTCACTCTTTTATGATGTTTTGAAATGACTGTATGATGGAAGGCTAAGGTTCATAACTAACTTCTCCCCAGCAAAGTCGCCAATCTGTTGGATCTCAAAAATGTAGGTTACAAATCCTAAGAGGATGTCAGGCTCTATTATCAGACTTGCAATGTTCTTGAACCATTGAATGGAGTTACCCTATATGGTTGATGACTCCTTGCACTTCAAGCTCTGCTAGAGCTACGTTGGTGGACCTTGATAGTTGAAGTAGGTTGTGTGACTTATTTGTATTTAAGGATCCATCCACAATGGCATAAAGTGTGAGATAGATAATGGCTTGTTAACTATTCCTACTCCTAATGTGATAATTGGAAATTTAGAGTATGAAAGTATATAAGTAATGTATAAATGAAATGTGAAATGGACCAGTGCTTTATTGGGTAGGCAGAGTCAATAAATTTTTATGACAAATGACTACTATTGGTTACGGTTCTACTTGTTTGGAAATTAGGTTTGTTTATACCTTATATAAACATGCAAGAATGTGACTGACAGACTCTACTTATTGATCCAATTGATCCTATCATGTTACTATGATTTATTAAAAGGGTTTTAATCCTTCCTTGAAGGAACCAATTAAAAGAATCACACAATGACAACAAATGTGTATTGAAAAATAAAGTATATCCTCAATTTGAATAACAAGATAACATCAACTTGGAGACAATATGAAAATCTTATCAATTACAGGGCTCTTCTTACTAATCCAAATGTTACTCCCAAGTTACTGTAATCAATTAAAAGGATTTTAATTCTTTAATGGAAACCAATTAACTTGATTACACAATAACAACAAATGTGTCTTGATGAAATTGAATATCAACTTGGGTACACAAATTCAAATAACAAAGAAATAACAATGTGGAGACAGCTAGATAATTGTTTAAATCAACAAACAACAAACACCAATATGAAGTCACACAGCATCAAATATCTTCTATTGAATTCTGCCAAAGTTCACGCTTGCATCATGGTCCTTTACAATAAGGTCTACATGATAAATATTATGAAGGTATCTTTTTGTATCTATATTCTCCCTATATTACCTATTACCTAACTACTAATTCTAATGCTCATGATTTTAAATTTTGATTTCAACCTTCATATATACATTGTATTTTAAAGAGTTGTTACCCTTCGTGCATTTTTCTGCTATAGTTCTTAATTTTATTTAACTACCTTTGGAAAATTAAAATACTTTAATTTCAGTTATTATATCTCTGTGAAAATAATTTTAATGATAGTCTTCCTTTGTTGGAAGTGATGAAATATTTTATAACTTCACTTTACATCCCATAAAATAATATTTCACTTGTGTTGTGGTTATTTCCATAAATTTCCATTTTTTTATATTTCTCCATTTCACCACTTTTTAAAAAATGCCCCTTTTACATTCACTTAATATTTTTTTTCCATTGGTGAAATCCATTTTTCTGCCAAGATAATTTAAGGTTGTCACTTTGATATTTTCCCCTAAAATATTTACTGCAATAAATCACCAATATTTATTTTTCCCATTTCAATTACTGCAATATTAATAAATCAGCTCAATAAAATGTTTGTGTTCTTTTATGTGTACATCGTGAGCTATCAAGGAGACTTCAAACTAACTCCTACCGAAATCAATTTCTCTCTTCGATAAGTTTAAGTGTTGTTGAGCTATCTCTGGAACCTGTTATTTTGTCTCACCGATATACAATTCTCACTCATCGGAGTAACCCACATAGTCAGAAAGACATGAGGAACCTACTCCGATTATGCATGTCACTTCGATGTTTCATTCATTTAAGGTTTTCTCCTATGTTCCTCCTGTGAAGCATAGTAATACTTCTTCTTGAGGGATTTCAACACTTCTCCCAGGTTTTCCAGGACTCTTCACAAGGCCCCTTTCAGTTTCTATGGATTTTTGAGTGGCCTTTGTGTAAGCGTGATCTCTTTCTCTTCAACTTGAGCTTGTTTAATAGTGCAAATTTCACAAAAACCATTGTAATTCCTCCAAGGATCTATTCAATCCAAGCCTTCTCGATAAAGAGTAGTGTGCATCCTTCCCCAAATTCATAATTATTTCGTGTAATCCATGTTTGTTCCTAATTGAGAGCTTTCGAACAGGGTATAAGTATTCATCAAAACACAATCAAAAGTGGACATGTAATGGATAACTTCAATGAAAGATGGCTCCTATGTATGGGTTCTCAAACTGTTTGAGCTAAGAGAAGCAGTTGCATATTGATTATAATATTCCCCACTTGTAATCCAAACATTGTTTATTGCTTAATCATAAGGTGTTCACCTCAATAGATTGGGTTACTCTTATTATTGTGAGATCAACATAGATCAACCCAAGAGAAACAGTAGTGAGTGTAACAAGATCTATTAAAATAGGGGAAAGCAATCTAAGCATGACTTTTGTGTCTCATATACTATTTTCCCGTTATGAAGGGAAAAAAGTAGTATGTAGTGTATGAAGATATTCTCTAACCAATCAGATCCCCAAATTCTTTAAAAGGCATCAATTGAAGCTCATTGCTAATGCGACTATACCTTCAGCTAACTCTTATTGTGAAAACTGTGAAGCAATTTCAATTTCTAAGTGGAATGTCAACATATGAATTCCTTGCATCTCATTCACTTTGTGTCGCTTTGATTGTCTCTTTTGTTTGAATTCAGCCATCCATCTTTAGTTCCATGATTCCAAAACATTTGATGAGTTTTTTATCCACCTTAAGTGCATCCCCAATCAAATCAAGGCTTAGTCAAATCTCATCCATTTTCACCTTTGAGATTCCTTCTTATAATTTGACAGCAACATGTGCTCCTCATATAATCTCTTCTATATCGAAGCATTCCACATCAAATGGGTCTCCTGTCATTGGATATGTGTATGCTAATAGATTTACTATTGATTGACTGTCTCTCCATTTCGTTGTTTCTAGACTCTGTCCATTTGATATCCTCCCTCATGTGCCTCAATTTTAAATTGAAGACACCAAGCCATTCATTCCATATCTTCGACACAAAGCATGGTTGATTCAAGGTTCATTTCCTAGAAAAGCATACACATTTGTTTCCTCCAAAGCAATTGGTTCTTGCTTTAAACACTCAGAGGATGCCTCTTCTTCATCAGTTCCCAGGACTTACATGCTAAGAAGAGCCATCTCAACCACATTTATGCCAATTACATTCAGAGGGCAACCCCAATGAGAACACGACAAGGGTATTAGAAAGGTGTTTTATATGTATCACTGAATGCATGAATTCAAAACCTTAAACTCCCAGCATGGTATGAATCTTTGACAGTGGAGATAAAACCCAAGTGGATATGTTCAATGGGATTTTAAGATTTTGATAACTAGGTGAAGCCTAAATGAATTCTCAACTTGGCCAAATCTCCTATCAATTATATAGGTTTTTGGAAAGTTCTTGGTGAGTCCTAAGTTCCCAAAGCATACCATTCCCAAAGATACCCTTAATTCCAAAGTACTCAGATGCTTTTCATTGAATGACTAATCTCTAACATTGAGGAATGGTTTTCAAATGCTGGGAATAATTGTGACACTAAGAACTTGGAAGGTTTGGATTTCTTAAGCAATTTCTAACATGGCATAGGTAAAGAGATACTTCTTTGGTAGAGTTCATGTAAGTTCCATGACTTTCTTGAGTTTGAAATAAGTCATGAAGTGTTGTAAACATTATGAGATGGGAGATAATGCATTAAATCCACGCCCCTTAATCTATCAAAATCTAAGAACTTGCACTATGATCGAAATATGTCAAGTAGCTTCTAAAATCACCTCAGAAAATTGATCAAAACTTCTCCTTGAGCCATGAAAATGCACCAACATGTTAATTGATGGTAGCAGAGTGTGGTTGCAAGACAAATTGCTATGAATTTATTGTAATTTCAAACTATAAATGTCCAAAGTTGCTTATTTCATATTTTCTAAAAAACTACACTTGTTAAACTCAACTGAAACCCATCACTTGCTATTTTGTAAAAATATCAAATGTGATTTTGAGAAGCTGCCACCCTAGATATTGGTTCATTTAGGTAAAATGAACATGTATGCAAGAGGGTTTTCCATTATTTTATTTCCTTCACCAAATATCAAGCATCAAAGTTTACCCTTTGTGAGAACTTTCTGAAAGTGCAGATGTCAAAACTGTGTAAAATCCATTTGGTTTTGGCTTCCAAAAAATACCAAATTGGATGCTATGACCCCAAAAATTGGCATGGAGGTAGATTGACATTAGGAAAATTCAAGACACCCATTGGCTCACCATGAAAATCTTCCAGTTGATAAATTTTTCCATCCAAATTTAGCCACTTTTGGTAGATTTTATTGTGTGTAGACAGCAAACCTTCGCAAAACCCTCGAATATGCTACTTCAAAAT
Organism: Sequoia sempervirens; assembly: GCA_007258455.2. Lineage (NCBI taxonomy): Eukaryota > Viridiplantae > Streptophyta > Pinopsida > Cupressales > Cupressaceae > Sequoia > Sequoia sempervirens. The sequence continues at coordinate 268,449 of VDFB02351394.1, forward strand.
CTCTTCAAATCAAACCATGGGAAGCTAAAACTGGAAATATGTACTAACATATGATAGACAAGTATGTTTGTGAGGTGGTTTTGCATGAAACTGCTCTGGCCTTAAATTATGATTTTTTAAAGTAGGCACTTTGAGGCAGTTTTTACAAATGCATTTCTAAGTGTTGCAGTCCATTTCCTCATCAATTTTGCAAAATTTTGGCCAGGAATTTTAGGATCCAACAGTTTGACTGGTGATCTTCTAGCTTCATTCCTTTGATTTTGGATTTTCTTGCCATTGTTCTTCTTATCTTCAACATTTGATGTCTGATCTAATTTTGAGCTTTCACGCTTTTCAAATCCTAAACCTTCTTTATCATTAGAGCCAAGTTCTTATTTTTAGTCATTTCATCAAGCTTTGTAGAACTCATCTTGAATTTTTCTTCATGACTCCTTGCTTTCTCTAGATCTGATAGATCATATTTACAACTTCTTGTTCAAGCTTTACATGCATTCCTCATATTTGCTTTTCACCATTGCATTTAGAAATTCTTCAATTCTTTTCTTTTCTTCAACTTGCACCTTCAAACCAATGATGGTTTCATTTGCCTTCTTCAATTGTTCACTGACTTCCTTATGCCTTTCTCTAAACTTCTTGATTTTTTCTCTCAATTTTTTGATGCACTCATCTACTTTTTGACATTTTCTTTCATATCTCTATTTTCACCTTCAAACCCTTTCAAGATATTCAAGAGTAACTTTGAGTTCTCCATATTTTTCAAGCATACAATCTTCTTCTATTAATCCAATAACAGGAATCTCTTCCATAGGAGTAGGTAGTCTTCTAGCAGCCATGTGTTCAACCTCCAAGATCTTCCCCAAGAAGTTAAGCTCTTTCCAAGGAACCAAGCTCTAATACCAATTGTTGAACACCTGGAATACTAAGAGAGGGGGGTGAATCAGTATTCTTTTAAACCATTAAAACACTTGAACATCCAATCCACTTAGCATATTCAATTGCAATAAATGAAATAAAGCATGAAACATTCAACAACATCACATAACACATGAACACTAGTATTTTTACATGGAAAACCCAAAAATGGGAAAAACCATGGTGAGGATTAGCTCACAATATATTATAACTGGTTATAATATATTTACAGAAGTGTTCACTTTAGGTGGACTCGCTGTCCAAGTGGACTCACTACCCACTAAGAGAAAAAGAAATAGAAGAGAGTTTGTGTCTCACAACCCAGATTGAACTATTACAATTGAATCTATCATATGCATGAATTAAAATTCCAATGAAGCTCAATAAACTAACTTTACACACTTCATTTGACTCTAATATAACACACTGCTTTCCTCTACATTTGCATCACTCTAATAGTCTACTCAACATTCACAACTTAAATTTGCACTATCTAGTAATATTCACTCAATTCACATAATATACATGTCTCACCTATATCAAAACATCAAAAATAATATAACTTATATATTTGCTTCAATCGTAACATCAATTAGATTGACCTAATTAGATGTATCCTACAAAATAGACAATATATGAATTTTCGGCTCAAAACCTTCCACACACACCTCATGCCAAGATTTAGTCCTTAAAATAATTTGAAATAGGTCGGCATGGACCTATAATAGCTCGCACATAACTCTACAATGCTTAATTAATATTTGCATTCCTTCAAACCTATTAGGTCAACACCATAGAAAACCTAATACAAAAATTATTTAACAATATACCCATATTTTAACACGCGTACCTGAAAACATCATGCCAATTGGAATTCACACTCTATTGAGATCTGTCAACATCTCCTTAAAATTGCAGAGTCAAAATCCTATCCGTAGAGAATTGCAAACTCTCCCACTCACATGCATTGTATAGGAAATGATTGTAATTTGTCAGGTTGAACTTCTATTATCCATAACTTTCAAACAAAAATCCAAAACAAGATGGAATTATAGAATTAGATTCTTCTATCAACCAAAAAAAACATACTAGAACCGTAGAGAGAAGTTCATTCATGGACCAGTGTGGACCCAAAAACTAGATGCTTTGTTACACAAAATTATTAGAATTGACAACCAATTTTTCATCATAATCAACTTTACCAGATCAAACCATCTTGCAGAAATATCTTCCACAAACACCCCAAAGCATCTTGGAACCAACCAAAATGATTTGCACCATGATCTCCATATCAAGATACAATGTTGACATCAATGGCAACACTACAACACATAATAGTATACCTTGTGCTTATCCTAGACATACTCATGTTGCCAACAATAGTATCAATGAAAAATTTCAAACAAGTCATTCATTTAGTCTTACCTTCCTACCTCCTCATCCTTTCCTATATATGCAAGGCTTGATCATTGTATTTACACACTCTTCATATTGTATTGATATACATACTATTGTGCTTTTTTTTCACTTGTGGAAGTTTGTTTCATCCTCTTGATCTTGGAACTCGCTAACAAACAGTAGACCTTAGAGATTATTACACATTTTATGCCTTATTATAGAATATGGTTAGAAGGGATAGAATAACCTCACTTTTTCTCTAAATTTTAAAATATAATAGTTAGAAGAGATAGGGATAAAAACTAAAAAATTATTAGATAGCTTTTAATTATGATTATACCCAATCCCAATGAATAATCCTTATTTCTATCTATCATCCTATATACCTACTCCCTCACATGAATAATTGGAACATAGATATTTCTTCCATGATGCTTACAAACCTACTTAGTCCAATGTAAAAATATATTAAAAAAATTATACATGAGATATTATTTTTTCTTGATGAACTTAGAATCAAATATAATGATCTACATGCTAAAATTTCTCAACAACATATTCATAATCCAAATATCATGTCCTTAACTATTTTCATCAGCATAAACTATCAAATTAACCTAAACATACTCAAAATAATAGAATAATTCCAAATAAAAGGAATTCACAAATAGCTCAACTTGTTAGACCACCCTTGGGACTTAAAAGATACAAATAGTTAGATTTATATGTAATCTCAAATTAACCTAACTTGATCAAAAATGACTTGGGTAAGATCCCTAAATTCAACAAAATAAGGTGATGCAAGAGCATCTGGGTGGGCTAGCGATCAGCATCAACCAAAAACAAATTTAAGGTTTGGGTTTAAGTTTTGGTTTGTTTTGTGGGTTTTTTTTACATCTCTTGGCTATTGGAGTGAGTGGCATGTTAGAATATGCAAGTTTTCAATTTTTGCAGTACTTTGGTTTTGGCATACAACAAACAATTTTCATCGAAAAAATTGTTTTAGGAAATCGGTGAGGTTTCTTGGGAAACCTTCTTATAGAAAGATTTTTGGCTCCATCCTAGATTTTATGATGAATGTTTTGTAGTCATACAATTAATGTTTTTTGAAGAATTAATCATTTCACGACTTTAGCTAGTAATTTGGTGAAGTTTTAAAATTTCAAAATCCATGAGGTTTGAGGTAGAATGGCTTGGCAGGAAGCTAGATAATGTTGATATGCACAACTCTGCTAGTTTTTGGAAAAATCTGAGATCTTGGTAAAAAGTTCCATCAAAATTCAGTTTTGTTCTATGTATTCATTTTATAGGCGACAAGATGTTGTTGTTGGTATATATTGGAACTGGCAATGTTCTTAAGGTACCATTGGCACTGCATGCTATTTCATGGATCACGTTGAAGTTGAAATCTAACCTCAATTATATATAGTGTATTCCATAAAATGTGTACCCTCCCACCGAGTGTGTTGGTGCAATTAGGAAATGGCTATATGGCAGATGAAAAGAGACCATGACCATGCCAAATAGGAGGGAATAGAAATGGATTTATGAAAAGAAAGAGAGATAAAATAAGTGGTTGCAACTTGGAAAGTAACCCAGAAGGAATAAATAAATAAAACAAAAACAAAACTTCCAAGCAGCTAGTGGAAAAAAAAATGAGTTGCCAAGCAGGAAGGGGAGGAGTCGCGCCATCTAAAAGGGATAAAAGCACAAAGAAATTAAAGAAGTTAAAAGGCTGCACCAAGGAGAAGGTAAGAAGACCAAGGGAAAAACTGCTACGCACCCAGGAAAGGGGAAGGAATGGCCAATGAACCATAAAAATTGAAGTTAAAAAAAAATCATAGCAGTAGTGTGTAGGGGCAGCGACTTCAAGAAGAACACAAAAGAAGACAATTGAGAGAAATCAATGCCAAAAAAAATGAATGAAGAGAGTATGTAGAGGGTTGCGGCTGTAGGAGGAGGAAAACGTAGAGGGTTGCATTGTATGAAAACAAAGGTGAGAAAATAAAAAGAGACTAGTGAGAAGGAAAGACAGATGAAGTCGCACAGAGGAGGGATAATTGAATTGTTGGAAAGAGGACCACGCAGCTAGTGAGAGAACAGTTAGATTGTTCAAGCCATTAGATAAGGAAAAGAGGATCACAGTAGGTAAGAAGAAAATAATAAAAAATTGCAAAGAAAAATGAAGAGAAGAGGTCGAACCAGTTATAGGGGAAGTTTGGAAACGTAACGAACGAAATCTTTCAAAGTCAAAATGGCACAGTCCAAAGAACAAAGGATATTAATGCAGAGTAAAGGAGGAGATCGACCGAGCATTTTGGAATATTGTAGGTAAATATTAGAAGCAAGTTTGGGGTTCGCTTAGAGAAAACAAAGTATCTATAAAACCAATGGTAGATGAGGTGTATCACCATCGAAGGGAGAAATTTGCTAATAAATAAAATAAAAAAGATCTGTGACATGAGAGAAACTGTTAGTGTTAGTTTTCCTCCGTTAATAATGGACTGCATGATTCATGCAGTAACTATAAGCTAACTAAGCACAACAGAAGTTTTTGTCAATTTCTCTCCGTGAATGGTAGTTGGTGATTTTCATGCAGCATGCTAACTAAACCCAACAGCAGTCTGCTCGCCGCAGTTTGCTCACCTTTCACTGTCTCTTATCACCGCTATGGTGGTTATAAAACTGTATATCTTTGCATTTGATTTAGTGTGAATAAGAATGAGGTCAGATTGTGCAAGTTCTTGTTTTTTGTGTGCTTGATAATTATCTTTCTAGATCTGCAAGGAATTTTACATGGTATCAGAGCCTTGTTGGAGATAGTTTCAGGCTAATAAGACACAGCAAGAAAAGATCAACCACACCCCTGCTGCGCTGAAATCCGCATGTTGGTTGAGTTTGTTGCTCAATCGAGGTTGATTGCTCTTCTTTACCCACAGGCGAGTTTGTGATGGGAGGCGCATGACAAGTTTGGAGGCAGCGATATTAAGGGTGATCTGCTTTTGTGAGGAGCCATAAAATTTCTATTGGGAGACCACGAATTGCCATTGGGAGGCCAAAACGAAACTTGATTTGGCCGTTGTTCAAAGTGAAAGAGAGAGAAGCCTCACGCGTTGATATTCTTGCCCCTCAAGGCAGAATCATGAGAGATATTTGGCGCCACCCTTATGTCATTCATTTTCTCTCTAGTGCTTAGTGGTTTATGATTTTCCCTTTGCAGGCTTCAAATTCTCATTCGCAGGCCCGTGCTGATCTCTTTAGGCCGCAAGTGCTCATTGTGGAAGAAAAGAGCTACAGGATTCTCTCTGCCAATTTTAAGATCTCGATCCACGATTGGCATAGCGATAGAGCCAGAGGAGGCATTTCAAATCTGCCCTCAAATTTCATAAAGGGAGTATAAACAATTCTTTTGCATGTACTTGCATGATTTTTTCATGTGCTTGTGTGGCTGCATGTGAAGGATAAGTTTCCTTTTACACTTTTTGCATTCATTTTTGGGGGTTAATATGAACTGAAATAAAGTTCCAAAAGGGGTAAATATCTAGTCTAAAAATGGGAATTAGAAATCATCCATTTGTCATCAGTTTGGGAGAAGGAAACTATAAGTCCTAACATGATGGAATCCTAAAGCACTGCCGATGGATTCATTTATTGCCGCATTTGTTTGGACTTATTCCTGAACCAATTGCATGTTGGCAGAAATCTATATGGGAAAGTAGAAATGATCATGTCTTAGGATTAATCGGTTTAAGTGTTGGGGACCACACATCATGGTCTTTGCCACACATTGAGTGCCCTCGCACTCTCTGGACCACTCTATGGGAAATATATGGAGATCCTACTGAACCTCCATTCCCAGATAATCCCACTATAGACATGCTTCTCTCCTATGATAATGAGGATGATCCTTTGTATGACGATGATACTAAAGAGGAACTTAATTATTGGAAGAGTCTTGATTGTCCTAATGACACAACAACATCTCTTCTTGTTTCTCCTATTTCTACACCTCCTATATTGGTAGCTATTCAGTCTCCTCCACCTATTTCAAAAGAGATTTTGGCTTCTCCCAAGGCTACTTCAGATTCTCTTTTGCAGGTTCACTTTTGTCCTCTTGATCAGCGAGATGTCATCATTTCAGACATTCATCATTTGTTTGCAGAGTCTCTCCTCCTTGATCATGATGACAACATTGAGGACATACGTCTTCTCTTTGAGGACTCTTCTGTCCTTACATCATATGTTGTTGATTCTGAGTTATGTGTTGCTTCTTTGAAAGCTTCCAATGGCTTCTTGCAACAGGGCATCATACATCTTCCAGACATAGCTACTTGGGATTCGTATATTGCAGACATATCATCCTTGTTTGTAGAGTCCTATATTGTAGATCTGGAGGATTACTTTGAGGACATTCCACTCCTCTTTGTTGACAGCCAAATCAACGTTGTTGGCCCACCATCCTCATTGCCTTTATAGATTGCTCCAGATCAGTCTTCACAATATCTTGGATCGCCATCATTGCTTTCTGACAAGTGGCAATTTTTAAAGGAACACACCATCTGGATTTGGATTCCACTATCACCCATCATTTTGGATTGGCTTCTCCAATCACCAGTGGATCCTTTTCTTCCTAAAGGGAGAAATGTTGTTTGTAGGAAGTGGATCATATTTTGTCATCAAGCATTCATCATTGGCATGGGAGCTCTTTCATTATAGGGGGATTCATATCTTCCTTTTTTTATATTCTCTTTGTATTTGTGGGAGAATTTCATATGTAAATGGGTACCTAAAATGGCCTTGATGCCAGGACTCATCTTTGTTACCTCTATAGGCATTTTTCTCCTTAGTTAGGTTTAAGGGGGGGTTTTGTTCCCACAAGGTTTTCCCTCTTTCCTTTATTCTGTCTCCTTAGTTAGACTTAAGGGGGGGTGTTAGTGTTAGTTTTCCTCCATTAATAACAGACTACATGATTCATGTAGTAACTATAAGCTAACTAAGCACAATAGAATTTTTTGTCAATTTCTCTCCGTGAATGGTAGTCGGTGATTTTCATGCAACATGCTAACTAAACCCAACAGTAGTCTACTCGCCGCAGTTTGCTCGCCTTTCACTATCTCTTATCACCGCTACAGTGGTTATAAAACTGTATATCTTTGCATTTGATTTAGTGTGAATAAGAATGAGGTCAGATTGTGCATGTTCTTGTTTTCTGTGTGCTTGATAATTATCTTTCTAGATCTGCAAGGAATTTTATAGAAACCAATGGAAGCATGAAGAAGAGAGGAGAAGTCTAGAGAGAAGATATGATTAGTTTTAATTGAATTCTAAAGAGGAATCAAGGGGGTCAAGGTTTGTAAGAAGAAGAGAAGATATTATTTGTGAGTTAAAATGCAATAGGTGATGAAATGAAGGGTGGAGTAGCAACAGAGAGAAGATAGAGGGGTCTGTGTAGTGAAAGGAAGAAATTGTTTGAAAAGTGAAGAATGAGGGAAACCAAAGATTAAATCAATTGGATGTAGAAGAAAGATACAAATGTGAGTATCTGATGAAGGAATAAATAGAGATTGAAGTGTCTGTACAAAAGAGTGAGTTTGGGAGTACTTAAATAGATAATTTATTTATTGAATTTTACTTTACTAATAGATTGTAATTTGAAATTTCCTCGAGATGAGGAATAAATAAAAAAAATTGATTTATAAATTGGGTGAAATTTAGTGTTTGTTGTATTTGGAGAATTGAATGACAAATGAAATTGTCAATTCAATTTGTTATTTGGTTCTAAATGGTTCCAGCCCAATTAAGGCTAGTGTTGCATTTTGATTTTCATTATTAGTATTATTAGGAGAGTTTTGTTTTGTTAGCATCACAAGGCAATCATTGGTGAATAACAATTAAGGCATCTTAGTAGCATAACTAGTGACTAAAATAATTGTTGATGATATTATAATGAAGCTTTTTATATTAACTAGAATAAATTTCAAAGAATTTTATGTCTATATAGTATTGATTTTGGACTAAATTTATGAGTATTTAGGATGTAATATTTAGTTAGGACTAATCTTAAATTTTTAACCTGTAAAATAATTACTATTAGAAATAAAGTAAAAAAATGTATAGTTCATTGTAAGAATGTTTGTATTTATATAAGGAGAAAAGTATATCCTCATCTCAATTCAAATATGTCCATCTATTTTATTTATTATACAGGTTTTGATTCCAAAATAAGATTATTCCTTAAGGATCATAAAGATCCTCAAACCTTGAAAAAGGTTTATTCTTTAAATATTAACATTAAAGAGAACATGATTTCTTGGAATAAGCATATACATAGGGTATATGTGAGGATACATCAACTTAAAAAGGGTCATTCAAACAAGACATTATCCACTAATGACAATTTGTACAAGCTTATGAGTGCATTGAAGTACATTCCCTACATTCCCTATAGAATAGTTAGAATTGAAAAAGGTTTTCCATCTCATAATATTGGATACCATAATAATAGAAGACCAAAATTATTTAGCAGGGCTTACAATAAATATTGTTCCAAGAATCCAAATCAAAATGAAAATCATGTAACACCTAGACATCATAATCATAGGCCACATGAAAAGGGCACCCCTAATCCACTAAGGAATGATGAAACAAAATTTCAATGATATATACCTTCGTGTTACTCTTTTTATATGTCACATAACCTTGCTACGTGTGAAATGGTTATTTTAATATTAGAGGAGAGAGAATGTAATCAATAGAAATATTATAAAGAGAGGTATCATTTTGAGAACTTGATGAGAAAGTATATACTTGTAACTACGCGGATATTTTTTTCCAATCATAATAAGAAACCCATATTATTATTCAAGATCCTCATGAATATGATCACACAAATGCTTCAAATTAGTATGAGTTTCTAGTAGATGATGTAACGTTTGAAAATTAATGTAATCTAGAATATTTCCTTGTTTTTTAAATCGAAAGTTTTGCCTACACTACTCTAGGATGAATTTGGTTTTTTTTTTTTTTTTAATTTAATAATTTTATCATTGTTTGATGAAAAAGAGATAAAAACTACTAGACTATTCTAAGAATTTATTATACTTTGAAAAAATATTTTCACTAAGATAATATAATATAGAAATAGAAAATGTACTAATTTATTGTAAACTAAAACATAATTTTTATAAAATAAATTAAAAATAGTAAATGAAAGTTGAAAATGAACTTAAAGTTAAAAGTCAAATCTCTCTATTAAGGATTCTTCCATAATGCATGAATACCTATCTAATGCATGAATGTATATGGAGCGTATTCATACAACTATTGAAACATAGGATGTTGGTAGACTCATTTTCCACCTTGAAATTATTGCTTAGATACACAGAAGAAAATAAAGAGGCACAACAAAAATTCTGAGTAATATAGAAAAAAAAAAAAAAAAGATTAATCTATAAATTTAATAAATAAAAATGATGAACAAAATAGGGAAAAGTAGGTGCAAACCCACATGTGATGAAAAAATTCAAAAGAAACCTATACATAAAATAAGAGGAGATTTTAGGGTTTCTTTGGAGCTTACCACACATGGTAAAACCCCTATTTTGTTATTTTTGACCTCCATAAACATCCAATAGATATAAAAAATGTGTGAACATTCTCTTATCCAATTTTTTTCTAGTATTTACAATCAATGACAGAAGTTATGGATACCACTCTCAGGTCTATAAAGAGTGAGAAACTAGTTTTGATATGTGTGTACAATAGAAAGGAAGTGAAAAACAAATGTTCCAATTATAAAGAAAAGGATTTATAACGAGGAAGTAAGAAAAATAGAAGGTAGAGAAATAACTATAAAAACAAAGTTACCCCCACTTGTGTGGAGAATCCAAGGGAGATCAAGCTAGCTATAGAGTGTTTCAAAGACCTTCAATGGAATGTTGAATATGTTGGTGTAGTTCACATAGATATTTATAATACCAAAAAAAAATAGATAACACTATTGTAGAATACTTCATAAAATATCTTGGAACATTTATAGTTTGAGATTGATTAATTCAAAACGATCTTGGGACCTAAATATAGGGGATTCCAAGGTTGAAAGAAATATTTAGTTTTACTCAAAATAAATTACCACTAAATTATACATGTAGTAGGTGGTGAAATGCTTATAAATAGCCATTAAGCAATAATATATCATAGGATTCTAGCATATCACGTGGATGTCTATACATCACATTAGTGTATGGATAGTTTTATCTCCTAGAAAGGATAAACACTAAGAAACATAGTTGGAATATATTATTACACAAAAGAGACCATGGGAGGTAATGCAATTAGCACCATGGGCAAAAAAAGTCAAGGCAAGGTCCAAATAAGCCTACAAAAATGTTAGGAATACAAACAATAAAGTGGGTAAGAAATATAATGTGAAATTGTAAGAGTATGTAGCAGATAAGTCCTTGTGTTGGTATTCTTGCCATCAAGGTTCAAACCCCATAGGGGTGCAATTGTTGAGAATTTATATTGGGATGAGGTCCCTCATTTGTGACCTCCCTGGTTCATAGTTCTAGGTCAAAATCATTTACCCTCTTAATATAATTTTTTTACATTACACATTATTATATGTATCCTAAGGATCACATAGAGGTACAAAATAGTCTATCCTTGGACTAATTACTAAATATTTTACTAAGGTTATAATTATATGAGTGCAAAGTGATTTTCAATTAAAAATAGGCAAGTTGGAATAAAAGATAGCTAGAATATTACAATCAAATAAAATAGCACTTGTAGCCCCTAATTTTGAGAAAGGAAAGAAAACATTAATGTAGAGGATGTGAAAAAGGCGCAATAATAAAAATTTAAGAAAAGAGAGGAGATCCTATTCAAACTCCTATAGTGAAAAATATAATTTCCTAAAGCTAAGAAGATACATGTTTATAGCTAGTGTTGGTACCCCCTAAGAAAAGTCCATGCCAAATATTAAATGCAAAAAATAAGTTTAGTATGCTAAGACAAGCCCAGAGGATTGTGAAGGTCCTACACATTCAAATAATTACTAGGTCAATAATTAAGTGATATAGTCGATACTAGATGCATGTGTTGTCACAATCCCTAAGGCAAACCCATTCCCTAACTATGCATCTATAGAAATTTCCTATGCATTCAACTAGATCAAATTGCAAGTTCCCATGACTAAAATTTTAAGGATGCTTGAACATAAAAAATAGGATTCTGACCTATTTAGTTGTTCCTAAGATTTTAATTCATGATGCAAGACGAAAATACCTCTCTACAATAACACCTCTCTTAAACACAAACTATATAACCCACGATAAAATGGATTTACAATTTTATTTGTCAATTTCATTTGATTTAAATTTAGATCCAATTTAAGAAAAAAAAATCAATTACCCATTTCCAAATTGTCACGAGTATACTCTTCCATTCACATTTCACAATTAAACTAACTTCATAATTGAATTCCAATACACATTGGAAATATAAATTTTACATACATTAACTTCGACAATTTATTTCAACTTGCTGGCTTCTCTTCTCATACAACACGAATGGCTTTCCAAGTATACCTCTTTTTGATTTCCACTTCACATTTCACTCTTCTCACATATGAGTGAGGCCTCTAATCTTCTCTTTCCCTATCATTCATTTATTCTTATTTCGCTACCTTTTCTTTATGCCAACTTCCACTCTTCACAACGTTGCCTCCTTCCTTCAACTACTACACACCCAATCTCCAACTAGCACACCTCTGCCTTCTACCAATCTGGTGCCTCTTTGTTATGTAGTGTAGCCTCTTATGGTGCAATTTTATGCATAATTTTTTTATTCCAATGACCATTAATATGGTGCAACCTCTCTAATCTAGTGCAGCCCCTCTCTTTACTATTCTATTACAAATTTTAAAAGTTCAAATCTTGCTACAACCCTTCTTCCTCTTCCTTCAATCCCTCTCTTGGTCGCCCCCCTCCACACTACTCTCCTCCTACCATTTTTCATTAATATTTTCTTACTGGCCTATTTTTAAACTGTCCCCTGATCTTCCCACTAGCTTGTGTGGCTTTTCACTTCATTGGATGCATTATTTCCTTATGTTTTTTCCAGTCATTTTAAATGAAATTAATCATATAATAACTATTCATATTCTTCAGATTGGGAATCCCCCTTTTATAAGTGCATTTTAATTTTCAAACTGGAAATCCCTTCTCTATCCCCAACCTTTCATATTACTGAGTTTGCATTATTCATACTTCATAAATATAAAATTAGATTAATCATCAACCCATCAAATATTGAAACACTTGCATAAAGTGATAATCAAGATAAGATATTTTGAAAATCAATTTCAAAATTTCTATCAATCGTCCACTGAGACCAAATTGATTTGCTATCCAAGAGCAAAAACCACAACAAAAACTGAACTCAAAATGGAATATTTTTTTGGTTGATGCAGGATCATGCCTATACCTGAATGCTCCTGCATCAGACACACTGAGGAGAAATATTGTGAGCATAGGCTCACAATGGTGGAGTTGAGTAGTTGCACTACTCTTCCAAGTTTCCATCAACTGCGACAAACTACTTCACTATCCAAGTGCTCAAGATCAATCTTTCTTTCACTTTTTCCAGCAACGTTCCAAAACAAGCACCACCTCCCTCCAACAACATTGCATCTTCCTCCTTTTCCCCCTCATGGACTCATGTCCACCATAGCCCAACCTCCTTCACCAAATAATTTCCACTCTTTTCTACTCCTTCATGGGTTCAAACCCACCTTTGACTGACCTCCTCCACCAAAATCCTACAACATCCTCCACAATCTCTACTAGAAAATATGCAATTTCTACAACATGCTCTTATTTTCTATCCATCTCACCTTCTATCATCTTCTCTAAAACCAATGTAACATCATAAAATTGATTTACCTCATCTTCATTCATAATTGCAACTTTAAATTTCACTGGGACATCTTTCACATACTCATCAACTACAACTTTTTTCTCTTCTCCTTTTGCTGCAACATCAAGCTTTGATATCCACTCCTCCTTAATCGCCAACATTTGTGTGAACAAATCTACTTCACCTTCACCATCCATTGTGACCTCTTCACTATTCACTTCATTATTTTTTTCCTTTTTCCTCCATGCTTTCCTCACAGCATGCCTCCACTACAACTTCTTCATTTGCATCAGTAGGGTCTACTCTCACCTCATCATCTTTCCATCTCAGACTGCTATCCTCATTCTTCTTCTCGCTTATCTTTATCGCTTTCCTCTCACTTTTCCCAACATTATTTTCCAACTTCTTGAGCCTCATCTTGATCATTCCTACTTCTTCACAAACTATCTGTCCCATTATTCCAAACGTCTCATCCTCCACTTTATCCCAATACTACTCCCAAAATAGTATCTGCATGGGTCTCCTCACAACCCAACCCATCTTTCCTACTACAATCTCACCTCATGCAATTTATCATCACTTTTAATATGCAAAGAAAATTCCTTTGTGGTTTCAAGCTCCCCGTTGCTCAGGACTCCTCTACTTGCAATAGCCCTCACGAGCTTCTTCTTTACTGCTTCACACACTTTCCTCTAAGTGCAAACTGCCTCCCGATCGGTGATCTATTCACACAACACATGTAGGTCTTGGTGGATCCTCTCCACTCTCGGTACTACCCACTCTGATACCGATTGATGCAAGATAAAAATCCCTCTCTACAATAACACCTCTCTCAAACACAAACTATATAACCCACGATAGAACAAATTGACAATTTCATTTGTCAATTTTATTCGATTTAAATTTACATATGATTTAAGAAAACAAATTCAATTACCATTTCAAAATTTTCACAGGTATACTCTTCTATTCATATTTCACAATTAAACTAACTTCAGAATTGAATTCCATTACACATTGGCAATGTAAATTTTACATACATTAAAACTTCTACAATTTATTTCAACCTGTTGACTTCTCTTCCCATATAGCACGAATGGCTTTCCAAGTATACCTTTTTTTATTTCCACTTCATATTTCACTCTTCTCACATATGAGTGAGGCCTCTGATCTTCTATTTTCCTATCATTCCTTTATTCTTATTTTGATGCCTTTTCTTTATTCCAACTTCCACTCTTCACAACGTTGCCTCCTTTCTTCAACTACTACACACCCAATCTCCAACTAGCACACCTTTTCCTTCTACCAATCTGGTGCCTCTTTGTTATGCTATGCAAACTCTTATGGGACAATTTTATGCATACTTTTTTTTTTATTATATTGACCATTACTATTGGCGCAACCTCTCTAATCTATCGCAGTCCCTCTCTTTTATTATTTTGTTAGCAATTTTAAAAGTTTAAATCTTGTTGCATCCCTTTTGGCTCTTCGTACAACCCCTCTCTTGGTCACCCCCCTCCACACTATCTCCTCCTACCATTTTTCATTAATATTTGTTGACTATTCTATTTCTAAATCGTCCCTTAATCTTCCCACTAGCTTGCGTGGATTTTCACTTCATTGGCTATATCATTTCCATATGGTTTTTCCTGCCATTTTAAATGAAATTAATCATATAATTTAACTATTCATATTCTTCATATTTGGCATCCCCCTTTTATAAGTGCATTTTGATTTTCAAATTGGAAATCCCTTCTCTAGCCACAACCTTTCATATTACTAAGTTCTCATTATTCATACTTCATAAATAAAAAATGAGATTAATCATTAACCCATGTTGAATATTGAAATGCTTGTGTAAAGTGAAAATCAAGATAAGATATTTTGACAATCATTGTCAAAATATTCGACAATCGTCCACCGAGGCCAAATTGATTCACAACACCTTTGCAAGACATCCTATAAATCTTAATGATTCTCAAGGGTTCAAGACCTAATGTGAATGTGTTGGCCACATTACAACATTAAATCTAGGAAAAATCAAGCCAAAGTCCATAAGAAAGACTCAAGTGAGCGTAAAAATGTCAACTATACATTTTTTGGCGACACATGAATTATAGTTTTTTATGAGTGAAAGTAATTTAATTCATTACTAAATTAATAGCATTCTTTTAAAAATAATGTTTAGGTTTAAAATGTGACAATTATATATGCTAGAAAATTTTATTTTTACTTTATTTATGAAAAATTAATTAGGGTGTATATGCGTATACTTAAGAATGTTTCTAACTTTCTTGGGGATGAAAATTTAACTTTATAAACTTGTTAAAATGGTAAAAAAAAAAAAAATTGAAATTAATACTAGCTCAAAGTTAGATATTAGTCCAGGAAATGGGAAACAAGGTATTTATTTTCAATTTTGAATTATGTGTGAAAAGTGGTCATTTTTATTTCATGATGTATTTTGGTATGACTTTATGAAAATTAGAGAGAAAAAGAGTGAGTTTTTCTTCGAAACCTTTTCTTTCTTGTATTGAAATATTGAAGGATATTTTTTGAAATCTTGGGATCTCTTATTAATTATTCTTGGAGTGGAAAATATCCAAAACCTTCTAACCTTGGATTTATTGCAAATAAAAAGTATTCCTTTTTATTTGTCCATAGATTTAAGAAATATAGGTATAATTTTATTTATTTTTATAAGGAAATTAAGTGTTTTTATGTGTGTTCATGCTTCTATTTTAATTGGTGATACATATGGTTTTATTTTCTTACATTGTAGGTAAAGAAAAAAAATATTATGCTTAGCAATTGTTAGATTTCTTTTCATGTTGTAGAAAAATTAAATTTAAAAATATTAGTTTTTTAATCCAAACCCTTTTAAATTTTCTTTATAAAATTATATGATTGTATAAGAGTGTTGTTGGAAAACAATTAGGTGAAAATGTTATAATTATATTTTCAATATTTATATATTTCAAATTTTAAGAAAATTGGATGACCCATCAATGGTAGAATCTAAATATTTGATAATATTTTAAAAAATTCAAATTATTAATTTTGAAGTTTGAAATTTTCACATTAAAATTATTTTGTAGAAATATGTGTTATTGTCTTGTAATGTTTATCATGGATTAAAATGTATTTTTCTTCCTTCTAAGGGCTAATTTCATAATTTAGTGGCCTTAGATTGTATGAAAGGAATGATTAGGAGGCTAGCGAAGGAAGTGGATGAGTTACATTACGAATACAATAAGCTAAAAGGATGTATAAAAAGATGAGTTGTATTTGGAATTATGAAATTAAAAGGATTTCTAGAAGGATGGGTTGAGTTGGTAATTTAATATGCCAAAATGACATCAAGAAGGATTTTTGGAAATTGGGAATTATACAATATTCAAAAGGACGTCTAAAAAGATGGATTGTATTGACAAGTGTTGTCAAGAATGGTACTTATATTTGAGACAATAGATCTAATTTATCCTAACTTTTTGTTTGGAGATCTAATGAGATATCACTCCTTATCTTGAACTTGTGTCATATTCCTTGTTGTGTGGACCCACATAGTTCATCGTGTGCATTAAATTTTTATTATTGAATTGTTTTTGTATGTGTTCAATCTTCTATTTCATGTTTGTGTATAACAACCATGAAGGTCATCTCTTAGTTTAAAGGGGTAGATTTCATCACAATTGGGAATTCTTATTGGATTCGTGGTGGATTATTATGTATTTTTCATGAGGATATTATAGCTCTTGGTGACTTCATTCTATATTATCCCGTCATATTTGAGAAATTTGTAATCTTGTTATCAAATGTAGCTTATGGTTATTAGTGAAATTTTGTGAAGGCGTGAAAATATTATAAATGTCCATTTATCTCATATTTATATTTTTTTTATCCATACATGTGTAGGATGGGATAATCACTATGAATTCATGTAACAAATATCATTTGATTAGAAATCACACTTTGATTTGTAATAAAATTATCATTATTATTAATTCTTGATTTTTTGAATTATAAGCCAAAGGTATGATCATGTTGGGAAGTAAATTATAGATATTATATATGATCAATTAGGTTTTTAGAGTAAGTTTGATTTTATTGGGAAATATGGGTTTGATATTGGTGGTATGGTCAGATTTTAGTTATAGATTATTTACATGTGAATTATAGCTATATTGAAATAATATTTTATTAATTTATAACATTAAAAGTGATACATAAGAAGTTTAAAAATATCTAATTCATACCATTCAAATGTTAGTAAATCATTTATCGAGGAAATTATGTGTAGTTTAGTTTAGGTTGTATAGGCTTGAAATGGCCAAGCACTTCACTTTTTTGGTGTTTTGTCCCTCATTTATTATCTTAATATTTCTTAAGTTACTGTTGAATTTTTAGGATATTTTTAGTATTAAATTATAAACTTCCAATAACCCTAATTTCTATCCAACCTACCAAAATTAGTAGGGGGAACCTAGGTGGGTTTCCTATTTTACTAGAGTAAACCTAAGAAGACCATTGGGTGACCTAATCATAAAAGTGTAAACTTTAACTTCTAAAATTGTTTTAAAAAATATATAAATGAAAGATGTTCCCTAAGGTATACACTACTTTATTCCCTTATTGTTAACTTATGTCCTTATTTATTTTTGTTAATTTTGTGTTGTTCTTATGTTCTAGGATGTTCTTGTTCAATCTCTATTCAAACTTAGGATTGATGTCACATATCCCTTGTGATTGGCCATTTATGATGTGCTCAAAGCATGTTTATATTGTGTGAATTTAGACCTCGAGTGTTATTTTATGTTCTTAGATATGAGAAGAGTTTAATTCAATTTAGAATTTAGTTCCTTCCAACCTCTTAGTTTGGTTGTGTCAATTGTGTTAGTTTAGTACTCTATTACTAGTTGTAACTAAGGAAAAAATTCAGGTTAGCATGAAATCAAATGCATAAACAAGACCCTAGCTAAACAATGAAGTACAATGGAGTAAAAATGCATAAAACAAAGAACAATCTCACCAAAAGTCTTCATGCCCTCCTTGATTGACCTTCATTTTCCTTCTCCATTTGCTGCAAAATAATGTTTGCCCTCAGGTTTTGATGAGTAACTATAGACCTATGACAAGCCCTAAGCAAATACTGAAGGATTCTACTATTACTGCAAGTATACTCAAGCAAGCCTAAAGTATGCAGAAATATGAAGTTATGCCAGCATGAAGTCAAGAGGTACGAAGTGTGTCAAATGAGGTAAAAATTGCCTTTTTATAGAAAAACCAATTTTAGATTAATGGCCAAGATTAGAAATTGAGAAATTCCCTAAGATCAAAGGCTAAAATTAAATGTGACAACCAGCAATTAGGGTTAGGGAAACATTAGGGTAAAATTTGAAATGAAGGGATGAGATTTGATTTAGAAAAATCAAATCAATGGTCAGGAATGCATGTGACAAGGAGATACTGGGCACAGAAAAAGAGACTGCTGCAAATAATAATTTAAAATTATTTGATTTTAAAGCCTAAGTTGACCTTTTTGAATTAAAAATTAATTTAATTCAAAAGTGGTGGGACCATACATGATAGTAAATAATGATTTTAAATTATTTGCTTGGTGAGAAAATGGAAAGTAGACAGTTTTAAATAAATTATTTTATTTAAAATTAGAAAAAGCCAATGTGGATAATAATTAAATAAATCAAAGGAATTTATTTAATTATGAGAAGACATAAGAAATTAATGACGTATTTAAATAAATAAATAAAATTTATTTATTTAAATAATCAGGAGGAAATAGTGGACAAATAATAATTAAATAAATTTAGAAATTTATTTAATTATAGACAGACATAGGAAATTAGTAACGTATTTAAATAAAATAAATGTAATTTATTTATTTAAATAGTCAAGAGGAATAAAAGATATGAATTAATTAAATAATTGAGAATTATTTAATTAATAGTTGAATTTGGACTATAGGAAATAATTAAATATTTTAATTATGTTAAGACAAAATATGGAGAAAATAAAGCCTGGAGGCCTAGTTCAATTCTATGTGTCTACATTTTGCCCCTCTTTGTCCTAATGTAGTTTATTGCATTGTGACAAAGAAAATTCAGTTCAAGACATGCCCCAACGAAGGTACGAATTATCTATGCCCCCTCGAGAAAATTTGTGAATTTTGGCCTGGTGCCGGAAAAATTTGGAAAGTGTCCCAATAAGTCAATTTGATAACCAAAAAAACAATGGTGTGGTCGGTTTTGAATTTCAATGAGTTTAAGGTAGTCAAAAGAGGGGTCAAATAGGTCAAAAAGTGCATTCAGTTATAAACCCTTCAAGAAACCCTAATTTTCACCCTATAAATAGGCTTGATTTGGGTTCAAAGGTAATTCATTTTCACTTTTTCCTTTTGGAGATTCAAAGCCTGGAGCTAGAGGACCTTGTACAAAGATGGTGATTCCAGTGACAAATCATCACAGATATCGAGTACTGACCTACCGACGACCAGAGGGCGTAAAGCCACCAGTATGTACCCTATACCCAGTTCATACTTTTATCATTTTTTGTGCTTTTTAGGTCATTAAAACTAGGATAGCAGATGCGTTGTGACGTAGCTACATTTGTGAAAGACGCAAATGCCATTGTGTTGCACACATTTGATGTATCGCAACACAAGTGCTAGGAGTCTGTTAGATTTAGGTTTAAAGTGACGCAATCGTGATCTAGCACAATGCAAGTGTGAAATTGAAACACAACTGCTAGATTCTACAATGCAATCACCAGATTACAACACAAACGCGGGATGATGCGACGCAACTACAGTAAAGCGACACAGCTAATGAGGTGAACGATGCAATCGCTATAGAAAATGATGCATTTGTTTGGTCAAACGATGCAAGCGATCTGTCACAATGCAACCGCTGGATGAAATGACGCATGTGACTTATCACGACGCAAGTGAAGGGAAAAATGATGCAATTGAATTTGACCAATCTTGACTCAGTTTAGGCTCAGTTTCCTTGTGTATTTTTTATTAGATAGATGATAAGGATGATTTGTAATGATGTGTTAACTTTCATTTCTATGTATGCAAAACTGATTACCACTCATCTACACTTGAGAGTTTAGGCCAGTGACATACACGTTTAGAGATCAGCTGAGGGATGGTGAGCAGAGGTGATTGATGCGGCTAGGAATCTTCCATGTGACCTATATGCCCATTGTCTAGGAAAATAGGGGTTTGTTGATAGCACTAGCGGAGAGATGGCACTACAAGACCCGCTCATTTCATTTTCTGACAGGAGAGGCCACGGTGACTCTTGAGGATGTTTAGAGGATCCTATGGATTCCTATCAGAGGAGAGCGGGTTTTCTATGATCTGTGATGGGGACTATAGGCCATGACCAAGTACTATGAGCATGATGATGTTGTGCAGCTAGGCATCAATGGATATGAGATCAGGTGGGAGTTCATGGCCAAGCATTATGCCCGATGGGATGCTATGTTGTACACTTTGATTGTCGGGGTGTTGATTCTAGATTTTCGTAGTCATGGTTTCCTAATTAGATGGGGAGATGTGCTTGTCAGGATGAGATGAGACAAGATAGTATTCGCTTGGGGACCATGCTTGCTAGGCATGTTATATCATCAGCTACATGATGTTGCACACCGGGAGTCATCGAGTATCAGCTATGGGACAACACTAATGATGATATAGGCATGGGAGCATATTCCTATATTTCAACTATTGGTGCAAAAATAGTTAGCCTAGGGGATGCCCTATGTCTACTTATATGGTGGTGTAGTGACATAGACTCGAGTCAGAGATATGGGGTTCTGGCACCATGTGATTGATACTTTGATGGGATTTGTGTGGAGGTCATACAGAGACTGTGGATAGTGGCCAAGAGAGGAGGATCACCTTTCATTTTGTAGAAAGTTCAGATATCTGATTAGATGGATAGTGCAGTCGTAGCTTATTATAGAGATGTACCTACCCCAGTGGATTTTGAGATAGTTCAGCAAGTAGTAGGGTGTACTAGTATGCATCACAAAGTATGCTCGATCATCTCGATAAATAGTGTGGGGGTTGTCGATATCAGTTCTATTGGATGAGTAGCAGATTGATGGTTTGGTTGCATAGTAGTGGGCATGAAGCGGGGGTCCAATGGATGCAAGGACCACCCCAGAGTATGATGCATGGTTGTTGACACATAGGCCACTTCCTTTGACGGATCCTAATCAATCGACACTAATGGATCAATGAGCAGTGGTACCATGGGTTCACCGAGGAGGGTGAGGAGGAAAGGACGATGGCAAGGGTAGAGGGAGGGATGGAGGCAGAGGAGATGAAGGCAGAGGTGATGATGGAGGGGATGGAGGAGATGGTAGTGATGGTAGCAGGAGGAAGAGAGGAGGAGATGGCAGGAGGGGGCATCAACAGAGATAGAGGAGGAGGAGGAGCGGATCACTCTCACCTATCCGAGAGGAGGGAGAAGAGGAGAGAGAGGAGGTCAGGGCCGAGGGAGAGCAGCCAGAGGGACCTAGTCAAGAGGGAAAGTAGCCAGAGGGACCTCATTTGGAGTTAGAGGCAGAGGAAAATTAGCCAGAGATGGAGGTAGAGACAAGGAGAGATGTGGATATGTTGGATGTCGATGGAGAGGAGGAGATAGGGGAGGATGAGGAGATAGATATCAATGGGGAGGAGGACATGGATGAGGCAGAGAGATAGCCCAAAGATCAGATGGTGGATGGTGAGGAAGAGATAGCTAGGAGACGACCACTTCCATGAGATGCTACAGTGGATCAGTGACTAGCTGATATGCAGAGCAGGTTGGACGAGGCCCTCACTCGTATTAGAACCTTAGAGTCAAAGCTAGAGGTGATGAGGGTGGAGAGAGACTAGGTAGTGGTCAAGCAGCAAGAGGCACAAAGCTAGTGTTCTGAGTTCGCCCAGTTGTGCACTGGGCCAGTGGGATTGGTTGCTAGAGAGTTGGCAAGGGTGAGTGATAGCCAAATGTGGTACAGGATGCCAGCAAAGCATCGGGATCCTAGCCTTAAACAATCTCAGACTGGGACAGGTAGTGGTAGCAGTAGGAACCATAGCAGCTACAGTCAGAGTAGTGTGAGCCCTCCTACTTCATCAAGACAGTCCTTAGAACACAGATCACACCATAGCCACAGGCACTCGTCAGGGCACAGGTCCAGCCACAGTCATGGAGCATCATCATCAAGGCATAGGTCACATCATATCCGGTCATCTGTCACTATACCATCAACATCGTAGACCCAATTGTCGGGTCCTCGCAGATTCCATCGGTTCCTATCAGAGAGCATCAGAGAGATGGAAGAAGAGAAATGACCAGATGGAGGGAGATGGATGTTAGTGCGGAGAAAGAATCCTTCAATATATTGTCAAAGTACTAATAGGTGTTACTCTAATCATCATTGGGTAGATTATTGTAATGTCCAACAAACACCATGATATGACATAGATCAATGATGTGCATGGTTATACCATCACATAAAGTGCAAGCAGTTGCAGACAAGGATGATCATGACTCATACGAGGAGATCAGTTGCCCTAGTCTTTTTCACAACCAACCACAAACAAGAAAGACAAGCCATGATACGTTGTTGCTCCTCTAAATCCTATGTAGGACATCCTAGAGGAACTAGCAACATGACTGTTGGAAAAAGACAAGACAATCATCATGATACATCACTGCTCCTCTAAATCCCGATATCAAGATATCCTCGAGGAACTAGTAGCATGACAAAAAATTGAATTACAAATGCCAATATTAAATATAGTGTATTCCAAAGTGTTCTCCAAGTGTGTTTAGATGTCGACTGTTTTGATGTCGAGATGTCAAGTTTAACGAAGTCTAGGTTTATGTGTGACGGATACCAGGGAATACCAAATTCAAGAAGGACACATCCTGAATGATGTCAATGTCAGGAGGATCAATCCTCAAATGTCAAGAGAATCCCTCAAAATGCCAGATGACGGTGTCAATGCTTTGGAAAGACATATTCTAAAGGATAAATAAATGAAAAGGGTTGTTCTTCGAAAAGATGTATCCAAAGAATAACCGCATGCCAGTGTTGGCATGCCAATTTAGTTGAAATGTTGATTAAATGATTGTCAAGGTTTGTTTAAGAGTTGTCTATTTTAGGATGTTAAATAATTCATTTGATTTGAAGATATCTGATGTGTGTGATAGTGAATGTGATGAACCCTAATGGACTGACCTAGTGCAGCCTCAGGGGCTCATCAATTGATGGCCTTGCCTACGTCATACACTCAGAGACCTTGTAGTTCGACACGACCAATGAATTTGTCTTATTGATCAAAAATTGAGTCATGATTTTATTTGGACAAACCTAAAAGGGCTGACCTAATGTCTTGGGGGCTCAAAGATGAGCCTTTCCTATGTAGAAAATGCGCAGAGACAACGTAGTTTGATGATGACAAAGACTGACACAACTGACTTGGCAAGTTTTGACTCTGTTTTTGGGATTTTGAAAGTTATTTAGATTGTTTTTGTGTTTTTGACATGTTTTAATTTTTTTGAATTTTGAAGTTTTATAAAAAAAATTGGAGTTTTTCAATACATTTTCTAATTTTAGGGATTTTTAAGGACATTTTCTAATTTTTATGGCTTTTTAGGACATTTTCTGATTTTTATGAATTTTTCAAGACATTTTTTTATTTTTATGAATTTTTTCAAGACATTTTTCAATTTTTATGGCTTTTTTTAGGACATTTTCTAATTTTTTCTAAAATTTTTTAGGATATTTTATGATTTTTATGAATTTTTTCAGGACATTTTATGATTGTCGGGACCATGTGCAAGACCCACTGCAGTCAGGTGATAAAGGGTTTCCCCCAATTAGGTCGAGGACTAGCCAAATTGAAGGAGATGGAAAAGGACATGCTCGAGGTGAAAGATGGACGGTATGCAAGACCTAAAGTCAACCATTGTCGACCATGGAAAGAAATGGAAAGATTTCATGGTGAATGTCATGAGAGTGTCGGAAGATTAGATATTTATTATGGACAAAGGTAGATGGAGTGATATTAGATGGTGAAGCAACGACTTCCTACGCATGGTTCCTGTTTACCAAGTTTTCACCAT
The DNA here is from genome assembly GCA_007258455.2 of Sequoia sempervirens. Taxonomy (NCBI): domain Eukaryota; kingdom Viridiplantae; phylum Streptophyta; class Pinopsida; order Cupressales; family Cupressaceae; genus Sequoia; species Sequoia sempervirens. Next base: position 292,823 of record VDFB02351394.1, read on the forward strand.
GGTACTTATCCAAAGTGCCACCGAAGTGGTTTTCACTATTAGACAACTTATTTCTCTTTACTATTTTTTATATTGTTGATTTTTTTTTTTGGTGTCACCAAGACGCCTATTTTCCAAGTTTTCATCACCTGGGTGATGATTTTTTTGTATTTTTCTGGTTTTCAGCCAAGCTCTCTAATGCTATGTGTAGAATTTGTGAAGATGCAAACTATTGATAGGTTATGTCAATTGTTCCCCATCTGGAGTAGCTAACTAATAAGCGCCAGAACCGAATGTGGTAGTGATGATGTAAGGACACACCTAATTAGGCTCAAACTTGTCAAATTTCTCATGATCAAATTGATTCTTTGGATTTTACATTAGGACCAAGTCACCAATGTCAAACTTTTGGACCATAACTCTCTTGTTATAACTATGGAAAAGGTGATTCTGATATGCCTATAAGTGATTCAAGGCATTTTTTCTTTGTTCTTCTAATATTTCCAACTCATGCAGTCAAGACTATTGGTACTCTTCATCATTGATCAATCCCTTCATGAAGACTCTGAGAGAGTGGATTTCAACCTCAATGGGAAAGATGGCTTCAACTCTAAAGACCAAGGTGAAAGGGGTGGCTCTAGCAGGCCTGTGAATACTTGTGTGATAAGCCCACAAAGAAGGGTTAAGTTGTAGATGCTAGTCATGGCTAGCGTCATTGACAATCTTCTTAAGAATCTTGATAATTTTCTTATTGGATGCCTCAGCTTGACCGTTACCTTGCAAGTAATAGGGCGTGGAGAAATGGTGTTGAATGTGGAAGTGTTCACAAAGCTCACAAACATCCTAATTTTTGAAAGGACAACCATTGTCTATGATGATGGATTATGGGACACCATACCGGCAGATGATGTAGTTAAGGATGAATGTGGAAATCCACTTACCAGTTATGTATGTGAGGGGAATGGCTTCAATCCATTTGGTGAAATATTCAATGGAAATGATAATGAATTTATGGCCATTGGATGAGGTGGGATGGATTTTACCCACAAGGTTGAGTCCCCATTGTGTGAAGGGCCACGAAGAAGTGATTGGTCAAAGTTCTTGTGCAAGCGCATGAATTAGATCGTTGTGTACTTGACATTGATGACATGTTCTTACAAACTAAAGGGCATCTTTTTCCATTATCGGCCAGTAATACCCAAGTCTCATAACTTTCTTAGCTAAGGTTGGGCCACTCAAATGAGATCCGCATATACCCTCATGTACCTCATGCAAGGTTGTTCATGCTCCGTCAGTGTCAAGACATCGAAGAAGGGTATTGTCAAAGCTACATCAGTATAAGGTGTCACTGATGATGGTGTAACAGGTGGCTTTGCAGATAAAGGATTTATGTTGGTTATTGGAAAGGTTCGGCGGGAGTGTCTGGGATTGGAGGTAGTCATATATGTCTTTATACCAAGGAAAATTGGGACCAACAAGCTCACAAACCATTTTTGACTCAGGAATATCATATGCGGGAACCAACAATTGTTCCACTAAGAACTCGAATTACAGCACATTGCTAGGAATGTCTAATAGAGATCCGATCATAGACATTATGTCTACTGCCTTGTTTTGTCCCTTGGGAATTTGCTCAAAAGTGAGCATGTGGAAATATGACTGAAAGCTATTAACCATGCGCTTGTAGGGTTTCAACTTTTCATCCTTAGTGTCATATTCATCATTGACCTAGTTAATAACCAACTGAGAATCTCCAAAGACTAGAAGTGTTTTGATTTTCCATTTGATAGTCATTTGGAGCCCTGTGACAAGTGCCTCATATTCTGCAACATTATTAGTATAGGGGAAGGTGATTCAAAATGACTTAGGAATAGATTCCCCTTGTGGTGTGATGAATAGTATACCTGCTCCCGAGCCATGACCTATATGGGACCCATCAAAATAGAGCTTCCAAGGTGATTTAGGATCCACATGAAAGATGGACTCATCAAGGAAGTATGCTATGAAAGGGTGATCACCTTGTATGAGTGCATCAGTGAGTTGATCTGCTATTACCTGTCCTTTTATAGCCTTGTGTTCCATGTACTGTATGTCATACTCACTCAGTATCATAACTCATTTTTCCAAGTGACCTGTTAACACTTCTTGACTGAGGAGATACTTCAATTGATCAATCTTTGCCACTAGTTTTGTCTTGTGGTTCAGCATGTAATTTCTTAACTTATGAGCAATGAAGACAACTGCAAGACAGGCACATTTTATGGGTGTGTAGATGAGTTCATATCTAACTAATGTGTGATTGATGTAGTATATAGCTCTTTCTTTCTCATCATAGTCATTTTTTGTAAGCAATACCTCTAGTGTTGAAGTGGTTGTCGAAATGTACAAGATCAAAGGCTTTCCTTCAATGGGTGGCATTAGGACGCATGGTGTCAAAAGTTAGTCTTTGGGGTAAAAGCACAAAGTTGTGTCACACTTTTAGCCAACTTATCAGCATAACTGAATTTAAGTATTTCTAACCAAAAATTAATTTTGTTCAAACATATGATCTAGTAAGATTCATTTTTGCTAAGATAGATACTTCCATAACTTTTTCAACTAAAATTGTTGGCTAAAAATATATGGAGCACTGTTTGAGTCTAATTTACCAAAAAAAAAAAAAATTGAAAAACTTGAAGTTTCAGTAACTCCTACTAATGTAAATAATATTTTTTTAAAAATATAAAATACCCTTTTGTAGATCCATAAGTGTAGTTTTCAAAAATATATTTATTTTAATAGTTTAATTATTATTTATATTTTATTTTTTATTTTTACTAAAAGTAGGTTATCAGCACAAAACATTAGGCTGATTACCATGCCAAGGAAAAAAACTAAAACTTATTTTAAAAAATTGAAAAAAATAAGATGCACTAGATAAAAGGATCTATTTCAAGATGGTATAATTTTTTTCCATTTTAGATAAATATTTAATATGAAAGTTGACATATAATGGAAACAACTATTTTTTGATTCACGTACATTTTAATATTTATTTAAAAATATATATTTATCAAAATTGGAAGAAAATATATCCATGCACTAAAGTTTCAAGTTATAAACACACACAAAAAATTTGAAAGAAAAAAAATAAAATCTATGACAAAAAGTTTGACGTCTCATGCAACTTCATTTTTCAGCATTTTATCAACAACTAAATTATAGTGTTAATTTATTAAAAACTAGTTTAAAATAATTTGTCATTTAAAAAATATATATAAACATAAAATATACTAAAAAATACATATTTTACTAGCTTACATTATTGCAAAATCCAAAACATCTATGCCACTTTTTAGTGATTCAAGTTTAAAAGTTGGATCAACATTGGTCATTTCCTTTATAAAGTGTGACACAACTTCGTGATTGTACCTTTTGATTTGTTGGAATGTCGCTTGAAACTTGTCAGTCCACACAAAGGGGATGCCCTTGTGCAGCAAATATTGGAACGGTTGGAATTTGTCTTCTAGTTGTGTGATGAAGTGTCAAATAGACTGTAATTTGCCTTGTAATGTCCTTAGCTCACTGATTACTTTTGGTGGAGGCATGTCCAATATTGCTTTCACTTTAGCAAGATCAACTTCAATGCCTCTGCGAGAAACTATATACCCCAAATTTTTTCCTTAAGTTACACTGAAGACACACTTCTTTGGGTTCAAACGGACCTTGTATTCTTCCAAACATTTAAAAAATTTGTCTAGCACATTAAGATGATCACTGAGTGTCAAAGACTTTTCCAAGAGGCAATCCACATAGTCTTCCATTAGTGTGTGCATGAGGTCATGAAATATTGTGGTCATGGATCATTGATATGTGGCTCCTACATTCTTCAGACTAAAAGGCATGGCATTCCAGTAGTATGTACCCAGGGATAGGTGAATGTTGTTTTGTGCTGATCCACGGGAGCGATCTGAATCTAATTATAACCTGAGAAACCATCCATGAGGGATAGTATCTCGTACCCTAATGTAAGATCCACAATGATTTCTATGTTGGGAAGTTGAAAATCATCCTTCAAGCATGCCTTGTTCAGATTGTGGAAGTCTGTACAGATGCGTATTTGACCATTTTGTTTAGTGATAGGTACAAGGTTTGAAATCTAGTCTGCATAGTCTATTGATATTATGAACCCCGCATCTAGAAACTTCTTGAGCTCAGCTTTGACTAACAAGGCTATCTGGGGGTGCATCTTTCATAGCTTTTCCTTGACTAGTTTAGTGTCTGGTAGTAAGGGTAGATGGTGCAAAACTAATGCTAGATTCAATCCTGGCATATCGGCATAGTACCATGCAAAGTTAATCTTACATTCTGAGAATAATTTTTGAAACTCAGGATTTTCTTCTTCTGTCAAAGATGTTGCAAAGAGAACCATTTTGGGATCCTCTGGTGTGGCTATATTAACTTCTATGGTGTCTTCAATGAGCATTGCCAATTTTTCTTGTGTAACGAGAAGAAATTCCAATCCTCCATCCTTGGGCGCCTTAGAGAGGTTTTCACCCTCAGATGCATCCTTTATTTTTACTTTTGTATTGTTAGAAGGTTCCTTACGGTTTTCACCTAAAGACGTGTCTATTTTTGTTTTATTTTTATTATTTTTGCGACTAGAGGATTGCACAGTCTCCCTGAAGTATGTTGCATAATCTGGATCAATAGCAAATTTGGCTTTATGGTCCCCACTCGGTATGCCTTCATGAAGTCCCATGAATTTTGCAATAGCTTCATCATTCTAAAAAATGTCCATAGTGGGTGGACCCTGTTGATCCTAGTCAATGAGCTGAGGGTACATAAGGGTGATACCATCATCAATATTGGCGAAGGGTGGGGATGATGTAAAAAGCATGCAAATTGATGCGGAAAGGGTAAAGACAGAATGGTCCTCAAAGTCCCAGTTGGATTCCATCCAATCATCATCTTCATTAGATTTGGGCAAATTAGACTCATCGAAAAAATAGGGGACAAATGGATCGAAATCAAGATCAATAGTGTCAAGTGACCAGTCAAACGAGTCAGAATGATGGTTAATAGGGTCATATGACCAAACAAACGAGTTGGAATGATGGTCAATAGGGTCAGATGACAGTTTAGGTTTTTCATCATCACGAGGCCAAAAGAGTCTTACCCAGTCTTCTCTTTTCAATGGGACTTTAGGAGGATCTTTAGGAAGTTCAACTTTAAACATTTTTCTAAATCTTTCATCAAAAGAAGGCTCTCCCAATTCTCGAAACATATCATCAAGTTCATAATCACTTAGGGATCTTTCAAAACCATATTCCAACTCATGGGAGTCAGTCTCGATATGGGAATCTTCAATTGTCTCGACACATTTATAAAAATTCACACTTTCACCTAAAAATACATGGGTACTTGAATCGTCAATTTTGATTAGCTCAAACCCTAACCCCATATACTTTGGTCTTCCTGAAGGCATTATAGGTTCTCTTTTTCCCATCTTGTTTTTACCAAGGCCACTAGTTCCATCATAACCTTGTGCCTTCATCATTTCATAGCCTTTTCCATATTGTTGTACTAGTAATGGGGATGGGTCTTCTAGGTCTTTGTAAATCCAAGCTGATATGTCTTCAATATATTCTTTGTTCAGTTCTCCCCATTTTGTGAAAGTCATTGTCGGAGGAACTTTAAAAATCTCTTTGGGATCTAGTTTAAAACAAGGTCTACCATAAGCTTTTGGAGACTTGGGTATTTTAGTGATACAATAGGTCGTATTCAATTTGTATTCTTTGCAACCTTGGTCTTGGATCTTGATATTAGGGTCGGCACTTGGGATGATGGTAGAAGATGATACGGTGGAGATCAAAGAAGTGGACGTGGATGGTTTGGCGAGTGTGGATGGATAGATGTGATTGGAAGAAGTGGATGTCAAAGCTTCACGATTAATTAACACTTGGTGTTCCAAAATACCTCTCAAATTAGTGCAATACTGGAAAGGGTCAGGATCTCTAGGTATGGTAATTTTGGTGTCATCAAAAGGAAACTTTAGACATTGATGGTAAGTGGATCGTACGGCCTTCAAGGCATGAATCCAGGGTCGACCAAGTAAGATGTTTTATGGTAGCTCAAGATCCAGGACCTAACATGTGGTATCTATAATGATTGGCCCTACCCCAATAGGAAGTGTGATAATTCTCCTAGAGGAGCATTCCTCATCATCATATGCCTTTATGACAATATTTTTGGTGGTGTCCACACACACATCAGAGAATCCTAGTTCTTTGACCAATTTTAGAGAGCATATATTCAATCCTGCTCCGCCATCTACTAAGACCCATCTAACCTTGTGTTTATGGACGAAGACTTCAATATGTAATGCATCATTGTGAAATGGTTTAGGTGAGGAATAATCTAGGTCCGAAAAGGTAACATGATGTGGAGTGGTCAAGTATCCAACCATGACTTTGAATTGGTTGACAACAATGTCGTTAAGAACAGACAACTCCTGTAAGGCTTTATCAAGTATGGATTTGTGTTCAGGTGAGATGCGTAGTAGCTCTAGTATGGAGATTTGAGTGGGTGTCTTACCCAATTGGTCAATAAAATTAAACTTCCCCTTGGGTTGTGACTGTTTGGCAGACGGACCGGGTATCGTGATCTTTGGCTATCTAGTAGGAGGACCGGCTATTGTGACTTTTCCTCAATGAGTGGTTAAATTACACTCTAGAGTCTTCTTAATGATGATAGTATTGACGTGTTCATCAACAGCTTAGAGGTGATTAATTATGGGTCCATAGGAATAGTCAGAGGTCATGCAGGTGTAATTGGATTCTTTGGACCTAATGTAGAGGGATTACCTGAACCATGATCTTGTAGCGGATTTTTATGAATTGTATAGTCCAAATTTGAAGGAAATTGTTGACCATCTAATTCAATGGTATGATTTTCAATAAGATCTTGTATAAGATTTCATAATTGTCTACATGAGGAAGTTTTATGCCCTTTATACAATCGTAATCACAGAATCCATTGTCATCCCACCATGATGGCTTGAACTACCTAGGGTCATATGGTTTAGGGTCCTGTAATGTGATGATGTTGTTTTGGAGGAGCTTCTTGAGGACAACTTCAATTAGCTCATCCAAGGGGGTGTATGTGCATATTTTTGGAAATTGTCTAGTTTGATGTGCTTGCCCTTGCTCTTGATTGTTTTGGATGGCATTCGTTGTGGGTGTTGGTGTGATCAATGGTGTGTTTTGGGGTTGAGTTCCTCTGAGCATGATTGCAAGACCTATCGCGTTTGCTGCTTTAGCATCAACAACGCCATCATTGGTGATATTTTTTTTTTGACCCAATATTTATTTTTGTCATTAGGCAGGTTTGGGTTTTTGTTCTTGTTGCCATATTTGAGTTCTCCTTTGGAAATAAGAGCTTTTTCAAGTTGGACTCCTTTTTCGACTAGGTCTGTGAAAGTGGTGCAACAATGAACCTATAAATTATATCTCAATGGGCCCACAAGGTTTTGGGTAAACATGTTTATGTTCTCCTTCTCTGGTATCTCCATAGGACATCGACTTTCCAGACCTTGCCATCTTTGGAAAAATGGAATGAACATTTCACCAGTGTCCTCTTGAGTATTCTAACACAAAGTGGCAATGGTAATGTTGGTGTCGATGTTATAGGCATAATTTTCTACAAATTTATTAGCAAGTTTTCCCAAGACTTTATCCCTTTGGGCAAGGTAGCAAGCCATTCAAGTGTGAGACCCACGAGACTCCTAGGGAAGAGTCTCATCAAATAGGTATTTCCGTATGCAATGTCCACGTAATTGGTTGTAAATTCTTTTATGTGCTCAAGGGGATTAGTCTTTCCTTTATATTTGGAGAATTTGGGTACCACATATCCTAGAGGGAATGATGGCATGTGTAAATTCATGTCAAATGGGTATGGACATAAGTCATAGGATGTGTGAGTTTTCTTGTTGGACAATTGCATGTTCTCCACCTATTTTTTCAGGGCAGCAAGCTGAGTCATGAGTGCATCTACTATAGGATTGTTTGTGGCATCACACATGCTGGTAATGGGTATCCCATGAGTTCCCATTTTCTATGATGGTACATTCTAATTTGGGATGTATTGTTGTTGAGTGTATGGCATGTTTGGAATTTGTTTGTATTGAGCGTTTTGGGTTGGAATGTGTTGTTGTGTATGGATATGTGACATGTACGTGGGAATGTGCATTCCAGCAGTGTTAGTTTGTATTTGTAGAATATGTTTCCCTTGAATGTTTTGATGCCCAAATGGAGTCATGTTTTGTGTTATTTGGTTCCCTTGTCCAAATTGGTAAATGTTGCCATGTGGGATATTTGTGTTTTTTCTTTGGGGGATATTAGTGTTGGTATTGATTTGTGATGAAGTATTAACATTGGGTTGAGGTCCTTGAATGGTGATTCATATTTTATTCCTCCCAAAGGGGTTCAATGATTTTTTTTCCCATGGCATTAGTTGAGGACCCAATTAAAAGGTTTGATGATGTCGTTCCCATAGCACTAGATGAAGATCCAAATAAAAGGTTTGATGAATTTGTACCCATTGCATTGGTTGAAGACCCAAGGTAGCCCCAATAGTTTGTGACAGAATTGTTGATGTTTGTGGGATAAATTGTGGTATGGTATGTGTTATGGTTGATGTTCCCACAATAGATGTTGTTTGGATTGTGTTAGATGTGTTTTGAGTGGTAGTGCTAATAGAGGTAGCATTAACCGTGGCATTTTTAGTTGTGGCACCAATGGAGGTATTGTTTGCATTGTGTTGTGGTGTTGATTGGGGTTGACTAGTTTGTGTAGTATGATCAAGAGATTTTTCTCTTAAGGTGTTAATATCGAACCCTCATGGAAATTTATCCCCTTGGTGTAGAAGCACAACTAGATATCTCTATGAATCTTACAAGAGTAATTCCTCTACAAAGGAAGCCACTTCAGGGTTTTGGGTGGCAACTTCTAAGTCTTCCATGAATACTTGTTTGTTTTCATCTCTATGTATAAATGGTTCAAAGGGATTGCATGATGAGGATGCCATGTTCATGTCACTGAAAGGGTTGATGAAATATTCCCCCATATATGTGTTTAAGTTCATGTCATTAGAAAAGTTGTAGGGGTTGTTGCCTTGTCCAAAGGGGTCCATTTGTCTTCTCTTTCTTTGGAGCCTAGTCTCAACCATATAAGGATTTTCTAAAATGAGGGAGGATGAAAGATAACCAAATATATGAATGGAAATGATATGACACTATGTTTTTGGATTTTTCAAATAAGGAGTGCAATAGTGACAATGTTGTCTAAGGGGATGCCAAATGCAAAGTGATAATGAGGACCAAAGTGAATGGTATGGCACTATTTTTTTTTTGGATTTTTGGAATAAGGGGTGCAATCAAATGCAAAGTGATAATGAGGAAAAAAATGAATGGTGGAAGACTAAAATGTTTTAAGGTATGACAATGCAAATGCAAAGGTCTAAGGTACAATCAATTTTGGTATACTTTTAGGAAAGGTTTACTACCTAGGTATGTGTAGGATAATTATGGGCCAAAAAGTGGCGATATGATGGGTATTTGTAGGGTATGTGGTTAATGACTTTTTTTCTACCTAAAATCAATGAAATGAAAAGGGTTTTTAAAAGAGATTCTCAACTTTCCACCAATATAAATTATGCTTTACTTTGAATTTAATAAATAATTATTATTCATTTTCTATTTGAATTACGACTAAAGTCCTAATTGATAGGCTGATTGAAAAACATCTATATCTTTCAACGGTATCACATTTTTGAATCAAAAACATATGTCACATTCTATGCTTCACATACTATAAGATTAAAAAAAATTGAATTTCATGAAGTTTTGACCAAGTTAAGGTGGTTAGACATACGACTTTTTATATTTTTAAAAAGTTGCAATAAAAAATCATAATTAATTATTTACTTGGAAAAAATTACAAAAAATATGCATCACATTGGTATATGAGTCCTCTACTTATATCTAAAATCTTATAAAAAAATATTATCATTTTATTGTGGTTAGGGTGGTCAAACAAACACCTACTTCTTATTTTTTCCTTGAAATTTAAGTACTACTACATTGAAATTTTAAATTTTCACCAAATAGATTTTTTAAAAAAAAAACCTAGTAGTTTAGAAACTACATTCAATTTGCTATAGATTCTATTCTTACATATTTTTGAAATAATATAGGTAACTTATTCAAATTTTTACGTCAAGTTGTCTAACTCTGATTTTTCTGAATTTTTTGCCACTTAAGGGCCCGTTTTTTCCATGATGATCCTGCACATACCCACCCACTCAAAGGTTGGTCAATGTCTCAATTTGGATTATCAAAGGATTGTTTGTGGGACTAAGTGAAATGACAAGGTGACAAAGTGAGGTTTCCTAGCTAGACTTATGAGTTGTAAATATCTCACAAAAGGACAAAGACTAAAGGATTGATTTTGACTTAGTCTAATGATAATCTACTTTTGAAGGTAAAGGGTTCACAAAGTATGGCAAGTTTTCCTATTCTAAAGTCTACAAAAATGAGGACCTAAGAGCTTGTTTATGCTAGAAGATGATGATGGATCCTAAGATGCAAGTAAAAATTTGCAAAGGTGAACCTATGGTAAAATGCAAGCTAAAAAATGTCGAAAATGGAAGATTTGAGCAATTCCTTTTTTGGTTTTGAATAGAGGCAACTAAGGAAAGATGTTTAGAAATAGATTGAAAGTGTTTGGTCTCATATTTGGACAGTGGCAATGATTTTTCTAAATGACAGGAAAGTGCATTGTTTTAGGTAGAAAATGTGTTGCAGAGTCTCAAATGTGTTTTTTCATACCACAAATGTGATTCAAAAGGTCAAGCGTGTTGTTCTATGAAGAAAATGTGTTGCAACACAATCGGATGTGTGGTTTCAAATTGCAGATGCGGTTCAGAAATTCAATTGTGTTGCTCTATGTAGTAAGTGTGTTTCAATATAGGAAGATGCATTTTTCTTTTTTTCAAATGCGGTTTAGCAGGTCAGATGCATTGCACAAAGTCTCAGATGCATTGCACTGAATCAAAATTCTAGTTTTCTTGTAATTTTGGCAGATTTTTGAGATTGTTTCAGTTTGAATGTGTTTTTCCAAATTTGTGAAGGATGTTTATGTGTTCATTGATTCAAAAAATGCTTGGCAAACACATGATTTTTTCTTTAAATGTTGAAAAAAAGCACAATGAAGACAAGCACAACTCTATGGATGGCAAGGACTATATTCATTGGATTCCCACTTGGATTTCTCCAGCCACACTTATTCTTAGTGGGTGACTTAGAAGCTTGGCCACACTTGCTCCCCTCCACAACACTCACTTATCCAGGTCAACCAATCTTTGATTTCTCATGACTCTCCCATGACAAACTCTTCACCTCTACTAATAATTGCAAGAATGTGGGATGGTTTGGAAATGACCGTTGCTACACCAACAAATAGAAAGGGATTTTGGAAACTACACAAGAGGTTTTTAGTTTGAGCACCCATTCAGGTGGCTATGTGTGAGGCAAGATAAACTTGTTTGCATAACAAATATGCACCTGTAATGTTAAGTTTTCCATTAGCATTTACATTTGTATACCGGTCGGGAGTAGCTTGGCTTCTAGCTTCATTGTTAGTTTGAGTTGCCTTTGGGTGAGTACTTTTTCCCACCAAGGAAGGCCCAATTCCTAGAGTCAATAAAGATTTCTCTTGCACCCAGGATCGTACATGTGCGTAAGGGGAGAGGATACTTTTATTATTGAATCGGGGTTACACAAATATAAAAGCACGTGTTCATTTTAATGCCCAAATTGAAATGTGGGGGATGGAAAAGTAACAACCTCTAATTTTTTTTGTTTCTCTAGATCGCAGCAAGGTGCAAGAGAATTGCATACACACTAAGAAGCTATCACTAGACCACAAGACACACCAAACACTTGTTAATTTTTAACCCAACTTATTGTGAGGCAAGCAAGGTTCTTTTTAAGCTAATGTCATGAAAATGCATGTAAATTTTAGCCTTGATGAGTTTCAATGCAAGTTGTGTTCATTTTAATCCCATGATTGAATGTATGTTCATTTTAAGCCATGAAATGTAAATGCAAGTCGTTTGTGATTTTTTTTGTTTTCTTTAGGATTGTAAAAGAGTTATAAAATCATCAACAAACAAAAGTTTGCATCTCCTTCCAGCTTGCCATATGCTACCAACAATAGATTAATAACCCAAAAATCCCTAATCTACTAAACTAAAAAGAGAAATCTAGAAAATGTTGTAAAAACTGAAAGCAATTTTTTACTAGGAAAATGTGTCATTCTGTCTATCAGATGCATTCCAACAGTAGATGTGTTGCTCAGGCCAACAGATGTGTTGCAACAGGTCAAATGCATCGTTCGGGCTAGTAGATGTAGCTTAGTTTTGTGGATGTGTCGTTCCCAAAGTCAAATGTGTCGCAACGCATCAAATGTGGCTCAAAAAGTTGTGATTGTGACGTTTCGTACTTGTACCCACCAAAAAATGAAGAAAAGTCGTATGGAAATCTACAAAAAAAGTGTTTTTCATGTCGGGTTCACCAATGTAACTAAGAAAAAATTCAGGTTAGCATGAAATCAAATGCATAAACAAAACCCTAGCTAAACAATGGAGTACAATGGAGTAAAAATGCATAAAACAAAGAACAATCACACAAAAATTCTTCATTCCCTCCTAGATTGAACTTCATTTCCCTTCTCCATTTGCTGCAAAATAATGTTTTCCCTTATATTTTGATGAGAAACTATTGACCTATGACAAGCCCTAAGCAAATATTGAAGGATTCTACTATTGTTGCAAGTATACTCAAGCAAGCCTAAAGTATGCAGAAATATGAAGTTATGCTAGCATGAAGTCAAGAGGTATGAAGTGTGTCAAATGAGGTAAAAATTGCCTTTTTATAGAAAAGCCAATTTTAGATGAATGGCCAAGACTAGAAATTGAGAAATGCCCTACGATCAAAGGCTGAAATTAAATGTGACAACCAGCAATTAGGGTTAGGGAAACATTAGGGTAAAATTTGAAATGAAGGGCTGAGATTTGATTTTAGAAAAATCAAATCAATGGTTAGGAATGCATGTGACAAGTAGATATTGGGCATAGAAAAAGAGACTGTTGGAAAATCAAATAATAATTTAAAATTATTTGATTTTAAAGCCTAAGTTGACCTTTTTGAATTAAAAATTAATTTAATTCAAAAGTGGTTGGACCATGTGACAGTAAATAATGATTTTAAATTATTTACTTGGTGGGAAAATGGAAAGTAGATAATTTTAAATAAATGATTTTATTTAAAATTAGAAAAAGCCAATGTGGATAATAATTAAATAAATCAAAGGAATTTATTTAATTATGAGAAGACATCATAAATTAATGATGTATTTAAATAAATAAATAAAGTTTATTTATTTAAATAATCAAGAGGAAATAGTGAAAAAATAATAATAAAATAAATTCAGGAATTTATTTTATTATAGAGGGACATAGGAAATTAGTGACGCATTTAAATAAAATAAATGTAATTTATTTATTTAAATAGTCAAGAGGAATAAAAGATATGAATTAATTAAATAATTAAGAATTATTTAATTAATAGTTGAATTTGGACTATAGGACATAATTAAATATTTTAATTATGTTAAGACGAAATACAGAGAAAATAAAGCTTGCAAGCCTAGGTCAATTTTATGTGTCTACACTAATAGTGAGGAGGTTCTAGATCTCCTCCATTTCTCAGCATGGTGATGTCATTCTATGATATTCTTGTGATTCTTAAATTGGTGATTTTTTGTTGGTGTGCATTGACCTTGTGTTGTCACACATTGTGGTATCATCATGTGGGTGGCTCATGATGTTGTGTTGTTTGAAAACATCATGTTTATGATTGTGAGGTTATGACATGTGTTCATTACAATTAGAACAAAAAAAATTACTTCATTCTATGTGTTGTCTACTACTATCTTGATGTAAAAGTTGGGACATTACAAAAATGCATAGTGATCAACTTATTAGTGTTTTAAAAAAACCTCAAGAGAATGTGAATGCACAAGAACCACCTAATTCTATGTATGAATATCCCTAATTAAGATTAAAGTATCTTTTTTATATTTCATTATTTATTAACAACTATTTAGTTTGTAATTGCATGTTAGATTAAAGGGAATCTAGCAATCTCATGTTATTAAAGGTTATGAATGAGTTAGGCCTTAAAATTTTAAACCTATCTAGTAATTTTTTTATTGAATTTAGGAAGTTTCATGTAGTTATATTATGAATGGTTTTGAACTCCAATTAGCACTACATCTAAGTAAATGTCTCTTAGTGAATGTAATGCCCAAAAATTTTTGCTAAGAAAAACCAACTAATGTTTTATTGAACATTAATTAAATATTAAATATCAACCAAATACACATGCATTAACTTGCGTTGAGGACCTAGTAATGTTTTGAACTATGCAACTCCATGTTGCAACCACCTAGTACCAAAGGTCCACACACTAATTTCCTCTAAGAGCATCTTAAGCTCAATTGGGTTAAGCATAAGTAAAATAGCTATTGAGCCTAAGGAAAATTAAAATGCTTACATCCTTTTTTGACCCTAATTAATGATGCAGGAGCATCCATGGTGTAAGAGCAATCTTGCATCAACCAAAAATATATGTGATGTTTCTTTTCAATAAGGGTTGAATTGGCTTGAATTCACTAAGAGAGAAGATTTCCAAAAGTTCAAGCTTCGGGCCTCAGATGTATCTCTTATTGTTTCTAGAGAAGTTGGACTTAGTCATTTTTTTGCACAATCTTTTTGGACTTTAGACATCAAGCTTTTGTCTTACTCTTCGCTAAGTGGGTGAACATCAAGCTTCATGGTTACGGCTTGGGCTTTAACCTAATTTCTAAGTGGTAAAGGGTATGAAGGAACTCTAAACCCCGACGATAGGTTAGAAGGCTTCGGACTTTGTTGGTTGGGCTTGTTCCTTGAATTCTTCATGATGTATAAGGCATGGAGTATGCACGAAATCCGAACCCCGACCCCTAATAGGCATTGATGTTCACGGGTCGACAGGGATGTTTACACTTATTGAAACACATGCTTGTCACATAGTATGAAGAACTTGGGATCCCTAATCCCCAACAGTTGAGAAGGACAGACCTGGCAGCAGCCTACCATCCCACCAAAAGAATGTGTTGCCTCGGGTTGACCCAAAAAACTAGCGAAGGTTGACACATGGAATGGACAAATAGATAGAAGGCTTGGCATGAGATTTGAGGTCGAATAATATTTTGACATGTGGCACATGTTAATTCATTGATTTTACATCTTTGTTGTAAATAAACACATGATTTTATGGTCAGCGATTGCAAAGTGTTTTAAAATATATTTAACCCTAAAACCTACGGTGGAGATTAAAAGAAAATATAAATCAAACGGTGGTAGTTTTAAATAACAAAGCATAGGTTGAAGGTGCAAATGTGGTGATCGATAGCATGCTGGAGACGACAGAGTAGACAACGAGGAAACCATTCCTAATTTATAGTTGGGTGATGGAGGTAGAACTAAGAAAACATGGGGGGAAATAATGCTTATAAGATAAGCTGACCAAAAGGAGGAGTACAAGGAAGGCAAAAAAATAGGATGTGGGTTAGGAGATTGTGGACCAAAGTTTGAAGGCCCCAGTCTGCATATTTGGCTAATGTTTTTGTAATCAAATCCCATGTAATGTTGTAATTTCTTTTCCATTCCAGTAATAATAAAATATCTTTTTTTTCTTCATGCATATTGGTTGTGCTACCTATGTTGTTGTTGTGAGGTTGAGATGGTAAGGGGAGTACCCTTCATCAATTAATTAATTATTAGTCATTACTTATTATCAATCTCGTTTCTCAAAAAGGAGATGATATTATCCTCTTCTTTTTTTTATGATCTTACCAATATAATCCATTTCTAATCCCCATATTAAAATTATAAATAAATCAACACAATTTGCTTTAAAGTTCAACCTATCCTACTTGATTAATATTTGGTCATTAATCTTTAAAATTCAATAGGTTAGGCCAAGTTTGACAAGGTCAATACCTATGTGGATTTCTAGATAAAACCCATAAGGTTTATTTTTATCTGTAATTGATTTATTTTAACATTAGGGCTGATGCAAGAAGTTGGGTACACAAAAAGTTCAAAAAGTGGAAATGTTTTTTCTGTTTTTCATAATCTGTCACACTTGGACTGAAAATTTGAGGCACTTACACAATGAATATTATAAAAAATCAGTAATATGAAATCTAGAATTTTGAATCTAGTTTCCAAATATGTAAATTATTAAAATACCCAGATTATAGAAATTAAATTTTGATTGGGATCTATAAAAACCACTTTTTAAAAGTCCCTATTTTTTAACCATACCAAGCAGGTGTACGGACAACACTTTTTGACCCAAATAAAATTATTTTGCTAATTCCTTTTTGGAAATGAGATCTAACAACATGAAGTTTGATGTGGATTTTTTTTTGTAATTTTTGGTTGAATATTTTTTTTTTTATTAATTTTTTATTGGCCTTAATTGATTTTTTTAAAATCAATGTGTATGGACAACATAAGTGGACCTAAACAAAACATTTTTTAACTCTTTTTTTTTCATTATGTAGAGAATTGTCTGAAGTTTGATGCCATATAATTTTTTTTACAAGAAATTTAACCAATAAAAAGTTATTAAAAAACCAAAAAAACTTGATATTTCAAGTTTAAGGACTAGTTTGGTTAGAAATTAATTAAAAAATAGCAAACATAATCCAATCTTGATATTGCTATCAGGATTCAACCGTGTAGACATTGTGTTCTCTAATGGGTTTTAATTTTATAGTTTCATTCAGAAAAAAAGTCCATCAGCTATGTTGTCAAAGTTGGACATTCTTCTTCAATCTGCCTTAGTTTTTTAGTTGCAGGTCAAAGGCTAAGGCTCAGATTGCCAAGCCTTTCCCAAGCCTAAAACCAAGGCTGGACGTGGTGTGGAAATTCAATTTTTAAATAATGCGTACACGTTACAAAAACGTGTACGTGTTATTCAAGTGAAACATGTATGCGTTTCATAACGCATACGCGTTACCCATTGACCCGTTGGGAAAACGTAACGTGTACGCGTTATGAAACGCGTATGCATTTCTTGAACATAATGCATATGTGTTTCATAACGCATACGCATTTCGAATATAGCCGTTTTTCCCTAATTTAAAAAATTCTGGTAAAACACAAATTTTTTGCAACATTCTTTTTTGTAGTATGGTCCGAAAGTGTCATTTTCTGTGTTTTTTATTACAAATTTGTCTTGTGCAGGGCATATTCTATTCAAATTGTTGGAAAAGACAAAGTGCAGGTTGAATTTTCTGAAGTGGAATCAAGTGTAAGAACTTTTTACAAGAAGATTTGGAAAAAGTGAATTTTTGGATGTACTCATGATATTTTTGTACTTCAAAGTTTATAGAAAAAATGATCTTCATAGTACATAGTTTAATTTGAACATTTGAAGGAGGTGGAAATTTGAAAATAAGTTTCTTGAATTATTGTTTTTGTCATCAAAGAGGGTTTGGTAACCATGGGTGATAAGCAAAAACAGAAAAAAAGATGTAGAAAGTTAATGATACCTGAAGAAGTTCAAGCAAATAAAGATAAGGAGGCAAAAAGACAAAGGGAAAGGAGAGAAAGGAATCGTCAAATGAAAGATTTGGAAGCATCTAGTTCCAAGAATTTTGAAGAGGAAGACATGAATGATGAAATGAATGTAGATGATGCAAATGTGGAGATGGTGAATATAGAAGAAAATGCAATTACGGAGACAAACCCAACTGTGCCTTCAACTTCAACTTTGAATGATATGCAAACAACTTCAGGTGTGTCTTCAAATCCACCTCCCAATGATATGGAAAATGCACCTATTCAAACAATCTATCTAGGTATGTGTTCAAACCCAAGTTTTCATAATATTGATATTGCTTGTTTAGATGAAGTTGGATACACCATTGATAAGATCAATAATATTAGGGTTGAAACAATGTAGAAACAAGAAAATGATGAAATTATATCTTATGAGAATGTAAATGAGAATGAAATCCTTCATATTGATGAAAATGATAATGAAATCCCTTTTACATTTGAAAATGAAAATGAAACCCCTTGTGTGAATGAAAATGAAACTCCTATGGATGAAGGTGAAAATGTTTTTTTTTACAATTGAAACAGATGTGCTAGATAACCTTCGTGGTAAAGTTTCTTCGAGACAAATTAGAAATTATGGAAATAAAATATATAAAATATTTTTTTATAGAAAGAAATTAGGATTTCAATGTCAACTCATGGTGCAATTGATGAGAATGTTGAAAATGAGAAAAGTGATAAAAAAATTAGGTGTTTTTTGTAAAATCAAAAAAGAAAGATGATTCAGTAGAACAAGTCATATCTAGTGTTGCTAATGCTATTGATGTTATTGGTAAAAAAATTCGATTGAAAGATAAGAACACGGCTCGTCGTGCAATAACAACTGCTCTAGTTGATAAAACAACTTCAAATAAAAGAATGTTAAGATTAGTAAATGTGTAAAAGTAAATCCTAGAACTTGGATAAGAGCTGCTAAAAGAAGATAAAGTATTGAAAAGGATCCTATTAATCAATGTTGGAGTTTTAGTGGTAGACTCCCAAAATTAGACATGAAATTAACTAATGAAATTAAATATTTAATCAATAAATTTTGGCATGATAATACAAGAGTATCACCTAACATTAGAGATGTCTTAAAATTAAGGGTGGGTTCCAAAATTCGTGAACCTCATCCAAAGCATCTCTTAGATATGACTCAAACTGAATTATATAAAAAAAAATTAGATGCTTCAATCTTACCATTGAATATTAACATAAGTCAAAGATCATTAGAAAAGTGTAAACCTTGGTATGTTAGAATTAATAAACAACGAATCTCTTGTTGTTGTAAGACTCATGTACAATTTCATTATTATTATGATATATTTCGATATATACGATGCACTTTGCATGCTAACCAAATTATGTAGGACATTTGTGGCATTAATATGCCACCTGAAAGAATCAAAGATTTTATAGCAGGTTTGTTTTGTGATCCCTCTTTAAATGGAAACTCATTTTTTTTAAAGCATGCATTTCTGGAGAATGCGATAGATGTGGTAACTTTTCATTATTAGGAGAATGTATGCATGAAAGTAGTTTAGATGAATTTGGACAACAATTAGTGGATGTAAAAAAATTTAAAAATATTGAGTATTCTTTAAAAGATGGAAAAACTGGAAAACGTGTTGAGCTAATTATGGAAAAAGTTAGTGTGCATGCTTTTATTAATGAATTTAAAGATAAGTTTGTACCTAAATATGTTCAACACTCTCATAATGCTCATTGGCTTGATAATCAATTTCATTTATGTAAAAACACATTCCCAATTGGAAGTATATTGTCAGTTGTTGATTTTGCTGAAAATTATACTCTTGCTCCACAAGAAGAAATTCAATCACAGTATTATAATTCAATGCAAGTAGCTATATTTGTTCACATTGTTTATAGACATGGAAGATAGTACAGAAGATAATAGAAATTTTTGAGAGAGTACCATTTTTATGTAAGTGATAATCGATTACATTCATCTGATTTTGTACAATATTGTTTTGATATATTTTATAAAAATTTAAAAGAGAGAGGAATTCAAATGCTAGAACATCTCATATGGTCAGATAATTGCACGGGTCAATTCAAAAATGCTAGAATGTTTTATTGGTTATGTAGAATTCATAAGGAAAATAATATCCAACACATATGGAGTTTTTTTGAAGCTGGTCATGGTAAGGGAGAACACGATGGAGCAGGTGCATGTGTGAAAGGAGCTCTTGCTAGAGAGCAACTAAAATTTGGGGATGCTGCAAAATTTAGAAATGCATGTGCGATTGTAGATTGGTGCAATACCAAATTATCTACAAGAACAAGTGAGAGCTCAATAATTCGACGCTTCTTTTGGTTAGTTGAAGAAAATGATATTTTTTCTTGACAAGATTGTGAAACAATTAATGGATCTGCAAAATGGCATTCGTTTAAGAGTTCAAAAGCAAACACATGGACAATATGGACAAGGGAGTTGGCATGTTTTTGTCAATTTTGTATTGCAGGTGATTGGGAGGCATGTGAAAATACGAAATGGGTCAAACAATGGCAACAAAGAGCCTTAATGCCTACATCGACAAATGTTCAACATGGAACGATAATTGAAGATAATAAAGTGTTCGCATCAGATGATTATGATCATGTTTCGGATCTTGTACAAGAATGTACATTATTTATTGAGTTGAATTTTGTATGTATGGATGTTTATATGTGAATTAAATATAAGTCACTTTTTATTGAATTTTGTATTTATTTTTGTAGGACATGTGTATGTTGTTGTTGCACCTAAGGGGAATGAAGAGGAGATAGATTAGTGGTTGGCTAGATGTGTTGAGAGAAAACATAAGTTGGCACATCGTAGAGTGGATGATGACAACTTTGAGTATCCAACTGGTTCAGTGGTTGTTGTTGGCACTTGGCTTCGAAAATATTTGATGAGAAAGAATGGCTTGCCTACATTTAAAGATTATGAAAGACACAAGAAGATTATACATTATTCACATCTGATTTTGGCAACCAATATAAAACTAGTTAGATATCAAGGGAGGCCTGCTAATAAAGTTTTATGGACACTTTCAATGGATGATCACGAGACAATCATAGATGCATTAAAAAAGAGAGAGGATGCAGATGGTACAACAAAGTAAATAAATATTGGTAAGTATATCTAGTTGTTTATATAGTTAATTGATATATATATTTGTATTTAATCATTTCCTAATTAAATTTTTATATCATTTTTTGTTTCAGGTCTCCCAAAATTAGATGCTTTACAAACAAGAGAGGAGATGCACATATATTACAATGGAATTCAAATATAGAGATAGGTAACTATATATAGTTCTAGATACATTTAATTGATAGTATAAATTCATTATCTCAACTCCCCTTAATCCACCCTCTTGCATCCCTTCAAGTCATTCTATCAACTCCCCTTAATCCACCCTCTTTCATCCCCTTAAGCCATCCTCTTAAAGCACCCTTAAGTCATATCCTCTTACATCCCTGTAATCCATAATCTTGCATTCCTTAAGTCACTCTCATAATTCCCCTTAAGCCATCCTCTTAGGGCCTGTTAATCCATATTGTAAGGTTCATGGCATGCATCCCCTTAATCCACTATCTTACATCCCTTTAATTCATTCTATCAACTCCCCTTAATCCACCCTCTTACATCCCCTTAATCCACTCTCTTACATCCCTTTGAGTCATTTTATCAACTCCCCTTAATCCACCCTCTTACATCCCCTTAAGCCATCCTCTTAAAGGACTCTCATAATTCCCATTAAGCCATCCTCTTAGGGCCTATTAATATCCATATTGTAAGGTTCATGACATGCATCTCCTTAATCCACTATCTTACATCCCTTTAATCCATTCTATCAACTCCCCTTAATCCACCCTCTTACATCCCCTTAATCCACTCTCTTTCATTTATCAACTAATGCCAGGACTCCATTCTTGCTCATCCTCTAGGGCCTATTAATATCCATACCCGACATGCACCCCCTTAATCCACTATCTTACATCCCTTTAATCCATTCTATCAACTCCCCTTAATCCACCCTCTTACATCCCCTTAATCCACTCTCTTACATCCCTTTGAGTCATTTTATCAACTCCCCTTAATCCACCTTCTTACATCCCCTTAAGCCATCCTATTAAAGGACTCTCATAATTCCCCTTAAGCCATCCTCTTAGGACCTATTAAGCCATATCCTAGGGTTCATGAGATGCATCCTCTTAAACCATCCTCTTAACTCCCCTTAAGCCATTCTCTTAAGACCCCCCTTAAGCTATATATCCTCTTAGGTCCCCTTAATCCATCCTATGGCAAACATCTTTTGAATTTGTATGGAATTTACTATATACTATTCTTTTCTCACATGCATTTTTTTCTTAAATGACTCATAAAAAATTGTAGTTACTTGCATTAATTATTTTTGCAGGTTCTCATCAAGTTGATCTACAAAGTGATTGTTGAACTGAAAAATTATTTTATCAAGAGACTATGTAAATGTCAATTTTTGGTCTTCACCTAAAAGTTGATAAGTTTTAATTGTATCTACATGCACATATATGTTTCATCATATTATATAGTTGTAATAAACATCTTGATATACATTATATATGTTTGTTCAATGTCACTTTTTAAATATCTTGTTCCAATTTTATAGATTATACATTTCATGTCTTGTATTTACCACATTTTATATAATTATTCAATTGTATAGATTATACATTTTATACATACAAGGAGATAGTTTTTTGTTTATTGATTCAAATATTTGCTATCTAATTGGAAAATAGTTAAAATTACTTGCCCTTAATTTATTATGAATATGATCTAAACTATTTAAGGAATGTTTTAATTACCTATGTGATAAATTATATATATTGATTCTAGATAAGAATTTATATAGTGCATGTAATACTTGAAAATTAGATAAAATATAAATAGTCTAATGTATGAGTGCATATAATCATGAAAATGAACATAACAAGATATCATAATTGATTGCATATATAATCATCATATTAAAGTCAACTGATATAAATAAACACAAATATGGTAATAACATGTTCAAAGTAAAACTAGAGATAGATAGTCCATAGAATTTATATGTCAAGTCCAACACATATATTTAAATAAAACTAGAGATCTATAGTCCATAAAATATAAAACCATCTAACTTTCAGGCTGATCGGTCAAATCAAGTCTCCTCTTTGTTCCATGTTGACTAGATGTACCCGCATCATGTTGTAAAAGAGTACAAGAAACTTGAAATTATATTTAAATTTATTTAGAAATTTTGATATAATTAAACATATTTAAACTTGAAAATATAAACTTTTAGATAAAAATAAATTTAATTAAATATCTACTATTTATATAGTAAAAATGATTTCTAGTATGCATAAATTACCATATGATCATGTGAATCTGTAACTGGCACATTTTCTTCAACGGGTAGCATAATTGTCACTTGAGAAGATGCAAATGCCTGATCTACTATATCTTCCATATTCATATAAAGCAAACAATATGTGAAAACCTTGAATATATATATATATATATATATATATATATATATATATATTTAAAAGGTCCGTAAAAATTGTATAGGAGATTTAAAGTAAATTTTACAACCTCGAATGATATAACCTCATGATCACGCACCTGAGATTTCCCATGCATAAATGCCAATGATGTCTCAGGTGCACGGCCTGCCATGGGTATCTCATGAAATTCCTACATATAGATGTACAACAGTTCGTATAGATCATTGACACATGTGTATGTAAATGAAAAATTAAATTAGATCTATGATGTCTATTTAATTTAAACTTAACAAACTTTTGAAAGCACGCACCTGAGTTGATGATGTCTCAGGAGCGCTCACCACTGTAACTTGTGGTTGGTCAGTAGTAGGTATTGTATGACCTCCCTGCATCTAGATATAATATATCAATTCACACATGTGTACAAATTCAAATTAAATTAGATATATATCCACACAAATTATTTAATGTATATTGGTTCAAGTACTTGTCCAAAAGGTGAGCCCAGATCTACAGCACTCAACATATGCACACGATGATCATATTGAGTTTCAGGCATCACGTGATCATGCGTCTACACCAAACACTTATTGAATTAATATTATATTATATATATAATTTGATGTTATTATTTACATGAATTTTTCATATTTCAAACTTGAATTAAATTTAAGTTTAAAAGATGAACATACCTATGTAGGATGATCCTCAGAAAATAGTAAATTCAGGTATGACCCCGTCCCAAATGCATGTGTGTCACCTGAAGTGGATGTCTGAGTATCCCTATAGCCTGAGCCTCCATGCTCTCTATTGGCCACTTCAATGGCCGCGTGTGTAGTCTGCTGAGTGAGATGTCATGAAAGTGAACTCAATTCTCCTAATGTCGATAACATGGTCTACTGCTGAAATGCAGTGGGAACACTAGGAGAAGGAAGAGGAACAATAGGAGAAATTGGAGCACGTCACTGAGGATTGACACGTGCCCCTAGTCTATGTTGGGGCATGCCATGCCCAACTCCCTGAAATGACCTCATATCAAAATAGTTGGGGTTTTTACCCAACTCAAACTCAACCCATAACTTTCTCAAAAAGTATAAGGGCACCTCACTGTTGCCATGTGGTGGACTATCAAACACCATCCACCATCTATCCCAAAAATGCACAGCTATCTGCGGGTGCCTACACCATAAAATTTAAATTCATTTTTTTGTGGGTGGAATGGGTTGGTTTGTTTGGAGATTAATAAAATATTGGCACATGGCTTGTTTGGTAATTTTTAGGTCATTTATTTCTTTATATGACAATCCATCAGCATAAAATTGTCTCCTCTCTTCTCTCCATTGATGGAACCTAACTAGGTCTGCATCAATAGATCGAACAAAATCGACAATAGTTTGCATCGTAGATGCAAACCGTGCAAGATGGGGAGGGACTCTAGGCTCATTTTTTATGAGATCTATATTTCCTTGAATGACAATGAGGTTTGCTTGGATATTCTCTCTTAATTGATCTTCATCAACTACAGGAGGGGGTGGGGGGTTAGGCGGTGGAGAATGTGGAGGTGTGTTAGGGTTATGTTCATGTGGTGGATTGGGATGTATGGGATCTATAGGAATTTCTTGATTGGGCATAAAATCCTCTAAATTAAACAACAGATCCATGTGAGCAATGATATGGAAAATGCATGTTAAACAATTAAAATATATATATCAACAAACTAATTAAATAATGCACACAATTTAAGGAATGTTATTTAAAAATCACATTGAACATGCACAAATTCAAAATATATTTCATTTGAAGACCATTTGATTTATAACACTATAAAATCCATAACATTAAAAATTCATAGCATGTACACACATTAAATTGAGTCCAGTGTGGGGTTGTTAATATGAAGGGTGGATTTATGAAATTATGGGGTTTTATTAAAATTTATTTAATCTCATTCATTATTTTCAAATAATACTAAAGATAAGAATGAAAAATTAATAGAAGACATTGAAAGGGACACATAGATATATGCTAGTGACCTAATTGCAATGTACAAAATATAAGAAAAGATGAGTGACCAAGCTCTATTCACCAAATGTATCCCCTTAAGAAATGTCAAATTCCCCCTTAAGACATCGATTTACGATTTAGGGTATAGGATGGCTTAAGGGGATCTATGTGTAGTAAGGTCTTAGGACAAAATGGTCCATGGCTTAAGGGAATAAAATTTGGTGAAGTTGCCTAAGGCAACCAAATTTCATTTTAAGGTCCTACAATTCAAAATGAATAGATGTATTAAGCAAGTATGACAAAATTTAATTAAATCTGACGACATAAATTGATTTATCTAAATTTTCAAATTTCATGTTTATAGATACAATTATAGTTTTTTATATTTTATATATCTTTATTTGTGATTAAATATTGTTAAAGGATACCTCTAGGAATACTCTCCTAGGTCTAGCTAATCCCAAAGTGAAGGAAAAATTATTCATTCTCAACAATTAGAAAAATGCAAGTACAATGTCATGAATCTATAACATGCAAGTACAAATATCTAAAAATGCTAGAGGGTTATCTAGGAAATTTAAGCAACCAAAATATTCCACAACCATCACTTTGTACATCCAAATAGAAGAACAAGGTTTTTTGGGAGCTTCTAGGTCACTAAGAGATCAACTCTACAACTAACATGTAATGAGGGTTCAATAATCCAATTCTTCTATTTAACCATGGATTTAAAGAATGAAACCAACATAAGAACTTTAAATAGTATTCAAAACAACTAGTACTTTCTCATGTAACTAAGAAGCCAAAAGCAAGAACCCAACATGAAAAATCTTCCATTTTACATGACCACATAATACATGAAAATAGAAATTTAATCTTAGAGGATAGTCTCATAATACCAAATAAGATCTGCAAGTCATAACCATGAAACATGAAAACACATCACCAACTCCAAGATCTTCCACCTTAAGCGTTCTTAAATTCCCACAATATTTCTATGCTCAAAAACAAAATGGAGGATTACCCAAAACTCACAAACCATTGATCAATAACATGCAAATAGATGGAACCCAAAAAACCCACCTCAAATATGATAAAAAAATCTTATGTAAAATTCCTACAAACCCCTTAATAATTAAACTTTAAAAAACAAGATTAAACTACTAAACATACAAGTATTTCCACATCGATCTTTCAAGGAGAATATTATATGAAGCAATATAAAAAAAAATAGAATCCTTTGGCATGTAAACAACACTTATAAAGGAAAAAAGAGAGAAATAAGAATATATGCAACTATAAGAAGGAAAGAGATATAAATATACTTTATGAATCCTATTTCAAGAATAACTATCCTCTAATTTACCACACAACTCAATGCATTGTTAGATGATTTATGGTTATAATATACTCATAGGGATTCTATAGAATACAACAATGATATCAAAAATCCTAATCCTATTAAAAAAAAGGATAGAATAACTCTATAAAATACATTGCATACATATTCTACCCCAAGAATCCAATATATAGACATAAGGATTCCTAGGAAATAACAAAATGGCAACACCACAGTCACTAATAATGCATGAAAATACTATGGTAAGTAATTTTTTATGACTCTCACATGTGTTGACCCATCCTAAAATAGATAATAACTCTTACACAATCTCTTTATTTCAACTTCACTATACAAGTTGGCCTAAGTAACTCTCAAGAACTCATCTAAGAGACACAATATCTCTATAGTGGGACAAAGTAGTTAAGTGTAAGGCCTCTCCATCTATATCATAGCCACAACCCTTTTTATTCTAAACTTATGCTACTCTACTATTCAGATTAAGTTTACGTGATTGGGTTGATACCCGATTTAGTTGTGATCGAGTGCAACCATACTTTTAGTCATTTGACTCCAAGAGTAGATTCACTAAATTCTCATGTGGATGCTCCCATTAAGATATATGACTAAAGCTACATTGATTGATACCATAATTTGTCATGCTTTATAGTGTTTATAAGGTCCACATGTAGTAACGTTTGTTCTTATCCTTTGACTCAGGTTGAGTTTGAATGTCTCCTTTAGTCCTTGCTTGATGATCCTCATAGCAAGAATTATGACTAAATTCACTAGAGGATCCTAGAGGTTTTTGTAAGAAGTGATCACATATAAGACATATTAGATACCTATAGCACTTCTAACTTAGTGAGAATAATACATAAAGTAAATAAGGAATGATGAGGAGTTTTAGAGTTCTTATTACTATTGAGTTGTGTCATATTGAATTGAATTATGATATACACTTAAATTAGAACATCATACCATTAAACTATCCCATTATATTCCTTTCTAAAAGAAGAAAAAATATACAAATAAAATTAATAATAAGATAAATGACATTTTAAAAAAAAGAAATATAAATATCATAATTATAAATCTTATGATACATATCTAATAAGAGAAGCCCTTCTTTATTTATTTATTTAATTTTAGTTTAACTAAAATACCAAAATAAATAAATTAAAGCCTAATGTTTTTAAGGAAAGGATACTACGAAAAACACACGATTCCTTTCTCTTTCTTTTCTAAAAAAAAAAAAAAAAGCATGAGAACTTTAAAAAGAAGGAGGTTTATTAAATGTACATAACTATTCAAGTGTGACTTATTAGTATTTTTTCTAAATTGCAAGAGCACAGGGATTTGATGCTTATTATGGCTTTAGTTTTCAAGCAAGCCAACTACCGATACACCCATACAATATAACAGTTGGAAATTAATTATCATGTTAGATCACCGTATTTAATAATCTCAGGCATATGTGTATATTACGGTGAGTAGTTAATATATATATGTTCACCATTATTGCTACAGAGGAAAGACTTATTAATACTCCATTCATTCATAAATTAGACCTATCCCTAAATGTAATAAACTTCTACCAACTATGCGATTTATTTTTCGGGACGGTTCTTAAATAGAGAGTTTGAATTCAAGGGAGGGCAGCAATATTAAAAGATATATTAATGCCAACCATCATTCCAGTGCTCAAAGATGAGAGTCTAATATATAATAATATTGGAAGTAGATGAAAATACTAGAGAGTAAGTGTCCATTGTTGGGGTAGCGCCCAAACTAATGTCAGGTTGCTAGAACAGTGCACCATGATAACATATTAATTGACTGCAAAAGTTGAGAACTGATATGGCATTCAATTTCTAAGTTTTAAATGTGTTCAATTTAGGTTTAGTTTTTATGGTTTTCAATTTACAATTTAAATTTCTTTGTTTCGTTGACGTTTTTGGTTTTTTAAATGCAATTAAAAACTATAAAACATTGAACTAAAACACACTAAACAAACAGAAATTGAATACTAATTAAAAACCAAAAAAAAAGATATAAAGCAAAAAAAATGAAAAATTCAACCAACCTGGAGGTCGATGAGGTTGCTAGTGTCGATGGGAGGAGGTGGCAGTCAAAATTTTGTTCAATCAAGGCCTCTAAAATGGGTACGTGCTCTCCTTTGTTCTTCTCGCTCTTGGATTAGAATGGTGGAAAATGAATTATAGTCATTTATTTAAAAAAATAAATACTTTCTCGAAACGCGTACGCGTTTCAGGTTTGCAAACCCGAGTCTAAATGCATACGCATTCGAATCCAGGCTCGGGTACCCGATCTGTAACGCGTACGTGTTTCCTATGAAATTTTTTTTCCCCGAGATTTCCCCTCTTTGTGTACCAAACTTCTTGCTTTTACCCATTATTTAATTGTGTCGTACTAGCACAAACCTTGAGACGAAGTGACACCTTCTTCACCCTCTTCTTATTAGTTAAATTTTACCACCAATATAATATCATAGTTATGTTTTAATCTACATGGCTTGTTTACACTAGATTTGCTCACGTGTTAATTAAATTATATATATTAATTAATATTTAATATTACAACATCTCATGGTTCTACTAGATTTTGAAGGCCATGGATTTTAATTAGAATAATTAAATTTATTTTGGTTCACTTGGGAACCACTTTAACCAATCATAACCTCAAGATTCATATATAATTATTACCAAAATATTTTTTTTAATTTAGTTCACATGATTTCATAGTTCTCATTTATTATGTAAGGAAGCTAAGGTAGTGAAACAACTTCCTACACTAATCTTGAGAGGAGGATAATGAAGATATTTAAAGATCTTTTACAATTACAGGAACTTAAACAAAAATAAACATAAATATCATGCATACCACAACACAATGATTTACATGGGGAAAAACCCTTTTAGGATAAAATCCCCACACTTCAAAAGCTTCCTAATATATTATTCAAAAATCACAAAGATTACAATATACTTGTAGAGAAAGCTTCTCATAGGAGTATCATCAACTAAAGATCCAGAGGAAACATAATCACTACTAGACTCTCAGAATACATCATAATTTACATAGTTGTAATAAAATGCCCTCATAAAATAGAGTTGCCTTCTAGGGCAATTCAATACAACAAAACATTAACTATTAGATTTGAGACCTAATCATGAACAGTCCAGATTTACAATAATAAAATATACATAGAATTTTCTCAGGGCACATGGCTTGCAGACCCCCCTGTCGAAGGGATGATCCCCTTTTACCCCTCATGAGGGTACCCCTTGTGTCCCCCAACACTTATGTATCAACAATAAAATATGTAATTGCGCGGTTGAGACACATTTTCCCAACAAATCTCCCACTTTTCAAACACCTTGCAAGAGAAACAAGAGGGTGTATAAACATCATCTCTTAATTACTAGGGGTCGAAAGGTCCATAGTCTTTGAACACTATTTGAACTTCTTTGTGCTCACAAGATTAGTTAAAGAATCAGAAACATCAATCAAAGTATCTACCTTAACCAGATTCATCTTGTCATCGTTGACCATATCTCAAACAAAATGATATTGTACATCAATGTGCTTGGTCCTAGCATGAAATGTTAGGTTCTTGGCTATACATATCACACTCTGATTTTCTTAATAAATTGTCATTGCACCTTATTTTATTCCAATATTTGAGCATAGTATCTTAATCCAAATGGCTTCTTTACAAGCATGAGTATCTGCCATATACTCAACTTCATTAGTGGACAAAGCAACCACAACCAGTCACTTACTCATCCAACTAATTGTACCATCAAATAAAGTACAAACACATAAGCACTAGTGGATCGTCTTCTATCAACATCACCTTCCCAATCTGAATCCACATAACCATGAATATCAAGGGAAATATCATCTTTAGTCATATTATTATGATAAGCAAGGAATAATTTGAGGTACCATGTAAATATATGAAGACTCTTTTAATTGTATCCCAATAAAATTTACCACGGTTAGACATATATCTAGAAAGAACTCCCAGTGCTTGGGTAATGTCGATTCTTGTACAAACCATAGCATACATCAAACTTCCTTGAACTACACTCTAGTAAGGCACTCTACTCGTGTCTTCCATCTCTATTTGGGATGTTGGACAATTTGAAATAGATAACTTTGTTCTAGCTAAAAAAGGAACACACAATGGTCTACGATCCTACATATTAAACCTTTTGTAAAATTAAATTGACCTACTTACTTTGGCCAATCCATAGCTTTTTGTTGACTCTATCTCTTTTAATTTTCATCCCAAGAATTTGTCTGTCTACACCAAGGACTTTCATTTCAAATTTAGCAGCAAGTTAAGATTTCAATTCTAAAATCATGCATTTCCCTTTACCAATAAATAACATATCATCAATATATAATGCAATAAATAGGAAATGATCACCATCAATTTTATAATAAACACAATGATCTAATTTAGAATTCTCAAACTCCAAACTCAACACATATGTATAAAATTTCTAGCACCACATCCTAAGACTCTATTTTAGGCCATAAAAATTGTGGACTATGGAAATGGAGTGCACAACCTCCCTTATCCACACCAAAAAGGGAATGAAGAAAGAGGAATTTGATTTCACAAAGTTCACACTCAAGAACAAATCCTTGAGATTTCAATACAAAGGAGATTGAAATCTGTCAAAGGAGATTGTTCTTAAGGCTGAATATTGATAAAAGATATTAACTATTAATGCAAAACTTAGAAAATGTAAGATTTTTGAAAACACACTATGATATGCAAAATGACCTAGAAATGCAAACAAACTATAACAAAAATTTATGAAATTAAAGGTATGCACCTGGAGACTGGAGAAGGATGGAATGGAGCTCCAAAATCTTGAAGAATCTGCTACAGAAGACAATAGGGACTCATATGCCAATCTGGGTGACTTAGTCCTACTTCGAGGAAAATCTACCAGAATAGGTTTCAGGGAACTGGGTACTCAAATTTGTAGAAAACATTGAAAAATAGGTACAGTGGGACTCATTTTCCACTAATGGTGAATGATTCCACATTGAATTTTCTAAAAAATCAAAAGTGGAATCTATAGCTCTCGATCTGCTCTTTCTGAACATTCCTCCAGGTGTTTGGATTTGAAACCCTCATTTTTGAGGTTGTAAGTGACTTTTTGTGTATAGTTTGACCTTTCCAATAGGGAGATGACTTCACCAAGTTTGAAACCTATTCTTCAATCATGTTCAATCCATCCAAGCACCTAAATCTACAATCACATAAAGGAAGAGAGACAAAATGTTGATTGTTAGGGATTGGGGGTTTGCCTTGGTCAAACCCCATTTAGGTAATCAAACCAAAATGATGAAATAAGATAATGAAGCACGAAATATGAAACAATGCAATCAGAACCTTTCCATGATGATGAACCGTGTATTGCTGCACCAATGGATGAAGAATCTTGCTCTTGAATGCCTCAAAATTGATGAATTGACTTGATAGCTGCATGTAGGCTTTGTAATGCCCTGCTTCGCAACCCAAAAGAAAACTAATACATCTAACATTTATGGTACATTTTTTTTTTAAACAATTAAAGTGTATAAATTATTGTATACATTAGATTTAAAAGATTACAATTTATTCACCTAAGTCCTTTGGGATACACGACGTGACATTACGTAACTAACCCATAACAAAAGTTGATAGATATATAGATTTACAACATGAGATCTCTTAACACACATGGGAGTGATATGACAATACATAGAGTACAACTAGAGTACAAGTATATATCTGGTAACATGTAATCTCTAGATCAAGCTGCAACTACAAACTCTGCACTGAATGGTACAACTGCATGACAGGGGACCCAACGGGGTGCATAGCACATTCCACCCAACCACCCCCGTACTAGGAGTAAATAAGGAAGGATCCCCGACCAAGAACATCCAAACAGAAACACAAGACTTAACTCCAACATGAAAAGAAAAAGAACACAAAGGAAACATAACATAAAAAGACCACTTCCAAAGGCTAGCATAGTAACAATTCAAGGGTTTGCTAATGGAAAGTCCAACCAAAGCCAATTGCCAAAATTGTAGATCAACATTAAATCACCATAAGAGGTGCCAACAACAATAAAATTCCAAGCTCACCAAATGAGACCACAAAATCAAACAATAATAAATATCCAAGGGAACCTTTCACCAACACCAATAAAGTTTCCATGAGGCATATATGCAATAGTGAATAACTAAAAGGAGGCTACAGAGACAACATCAAGAAACAATTTCCTTAACAACATAAGATGCAACTGCCTCTAGATACACACAAAATCAAATGCAAGGGAAGCTATGGGAGAGTGTCATTGCATAGTCCTACATGGCTTATCCTAATTGCCTTTCTCTAGGTGTCGACCCCCATCTATGGTTATCCTAATAGCCTCTCTAGGCACCGACCCCATAGGGTGACTCAAGCGGAACCGTTAACCTCTCACGAAGATGAGGCAATGATCTTGCCAACCACGACCTTCTCATCCCACCCTTAGTTTGTGAAAGCCCTAACGGGTGGATAAGGAATCCTTAATTAGCTTGCTAATGTTATTACTACCCAATCCCCTAATTAATTAATTAAGTTATCACTTGTTACTCTAACTCTAATGTGGATTATCCTGATAGCCCCTTTGTGCGTCGGTGCCCATGTAGAGCCACTCTCTCTAGAAACCCAACACACAAAATCAAAATCCAAGGGGTTGTACCAACAAGAAAACTGAATCACAAAATGAAAACATCCACAAGGCAAAACCATCTCACCAATAATCATATGAATAAACACCCAT
Source organism: Sequoia sempervirens (assembly GCA_007258455.2). Taxonomy (NCBI): domain Eukaryota; kingdom Viridiplantae; phylum Streptophyta; class Pinopsida; order Cupressales; family Cupressaceae; genus Sequoia; species Sequoia sempervirens. The sequence continues at coordinate 326,312 of VDFB02351394.1, forward strand.
GAAATGGGTACAACCCAACTGTAAACTCCAAATCACAATTATAGTCAAAATAAAGACAAGTATCAAATTAAAAGACCATATAATAAACTGACATTTCCCCATGCCTCTGGAAGTCTCAAACATCAACTTAAGCTCCTATAGAAAGATAAACTAACTTAAGGGTTTCCCACATGACCAACCCAATTAAGCAAAACAACAATTGACTCAATAGTAATTCAAGAGTTAAACAATTACGTAAGCAAGTATTCTACAATTCAACAAACACAATTTAACATATCTCATTGCACAATTTTACCAAGAAATATAAATAATCGATTCACCCAAAAATCATTCAACTAAATTTATTAAAAGTTCTTGTTTCTAATTTAATCAATCACCTCATAACACCCAACTTTGCAATTTAATATCATCTAACTTTTCTATAATTTCAACATATATAAGAATATATATATATATATATGTGCATACTTGTATATATAAATATATGTATACACGCTAACATGGGTATATATGTATATACATATAAATATATATATATATATATAATCATATATTTAAATCAACATTATAAAATTAACAATATAACCATTATATATATTTATACATATATATTAATATATATATATTAAATTAAAAACAAAATACATAAATTTTAATTTAATAAAGAAATTTGCACGCAGTAATAAGGCACAACTATAAAGGCTTTGTGTGGGTGTTTCCCACAGCCAACCCCCATGTGGTGGGGGTCGCTACTATGGAAAGCAACGTCTTCTGTATGGGGCGGCGGCAGTGGTGGGGGTAGCCCCACCCAATTTTTTTATTAATTTTTTTTTAATATTAATTTTTTTAAAAATATATATATATTTATTTTTCATAAAAGAAAAACAAAAGACCCAGCTCTGTACAGTGATGAAACAAAATTTCTAGATACAGGGTTTTCAACAACATCTTGACAAATATTCGACAAGGGATAAAAAAAAATCCAAAATAACATATAAATATATATAAATGTATGCATATATTAACAAAATTTGTTGTTATGTTCACAGCCAAATCGGGTATTTTTCTCAAATAGAATACAGATCTCGGCATATAGATTATATCAACAGCATAAATTTAATTTTTCTCCAAACAATCAATAATTTCTCCAATCAAAATTTCAACAAGAAAATGAGAGGGTTTCACTTTCCCTTCTATTTTCAATCACCAAAATTCAATTTTCTTTAAACACACACTAGTACAAACATGGGAAACAAAGCATTTTCATTTTCATATGGAAATAAGATAAATAACAATAAGAGAGGAACCTGGCGTCCTGCATTTGATGCCAAAGCAACGAGCACCGCAACTCTCCTTCCTCTTTTGAAAATAATCTACACGAACTCCTTTCTTCTTCCTCATCAAATTCTTTCCCAATCTCTTCTTTCCAGCTTAATTCAAAATCATTATTATTTTTTTTCTTTTAGAGATAGAAAATAGAGAAGCACAACATTAATATTTTTTCAAGAACTCTGGTTACTTCCTCAAAAAACACACCCATTCCCATGAAGAAGCCCTCTTCTTTTTCACAATCCTCCAATAAAAGAAACCTCTTCCTTTTTTGAAAAATCCCCAACATGTATTGGTTCTCTTTTTTTCTTTATCTTTTTTTTTATTATTTTAAAGCTCACAATTATCCCTCAAAATTGATTAAAAATTCCTTGATTTCATCATTTATCCTCAACATGATAAAATCATTAAATTTTATTATTTTATTTTTGCAAATGATACTTTTATAATTATCAACACTTTTATTTATTTATTTATCCCTTTAAATTAATTAAAAAACTTTAATTTAACAATCCTTTAATTACAATATTTTAAATCTAACAATTGATAATATCAATTAAATAACATTATTATTCTATTAAGAATTATCAACTATAAACATTAATTAAATCACACAAAAAATTGAGATTAATTAAATAACAAATATTCACGAATTAAAATAAATAACCAACACCAACTGTAATACCCCTCTATTTTTCTTTCTGGCTGGACAATATGTCCTAGTTTGCTTGGATGTGCTTTTTGGTTCTCGAGATACTTTATCAGGTGTGTGTTATTTGATTGTTGTTTATAGAGCGATAGTCTATTTGTGTGATGTGATGTATCTTATCTGATGCTTTATTTGACATGTTTTAATTTGGTGTAATGATGATTAGTTATTGTAACACATTATTGCATGAGATATTTGTTTATGATGGAACTGTCAATCTATGATGAGTGTATTGGTGAAGGGTACGAGATCGCATCACTCGCTTGTGAGTGCCCTATGATTCAGCGATTTCCTCTTCACGATGAGTTTTATTATGTGGTATATATGCATGTTTGACATACTCTTTAGGTTGACAAATACAAGACATTGACTCCACCTTATTTCACAGGGTTGAGCATGTCCATTGGCCAACAGTATTCGATTGGGAGATAGTAGCTAGGTTTTCCGTGCCAAGTCATCACCCTAGTCATAGTGTGTCGTCAGTTTGTTGTCAGAAGTAGTTGTTTTAATATTGTCCATTCCTCTTTGGTTATTTATTTAATTTCATATTTTAAAAGTTATTAAATGGTGGGTGTAGTTAAAATGATGGTTAAACATATATAGTTACAATGTTGAAATGTTATTTATTTCATTGATTAATTTGATTTAATTAATAAAATTATTTTTAGTTTATTGATTAACTAGCTTAATGGTGATAAATTAAATGAAGTAGTTGTTTTGGCATTATTGTATATTAAGATTCAAATTTAAAATGAAAATGGAAATCATGTTGGATATTTAAAGTTAAATTAAAATAAAAATAAAAATGTGTTTTAAATTTCACTTTTTGAAATTTTGGATAAAATAAATTCTTTTCAAACTTTGAAATTCTTTTGTTTTAAATGAAATTTTGAAAAATGCATGAAATATTATTTAGAAAGTAAAATTGTTTTAAATTTAAAAAAATGGAAATATCCTCCAAATGTTCAATAAATTTAGTGGGTGGGATATTTTAGGGGTTTGACCAAAAAAATTTGGGGAAAACTCTATTTGAGCATTTTGTATTTCATATAATTGGCAATTTTCAATTTTAGTGGAGAGTTTTTGTTGTGGCTAGATTTGGATTTTGAAGAAAAAGATTTGGAATCTCCATTTGAGTTCCTCAAGCTTGGGAGAAAACACCAGGTTCCCTCTTTGTGTTTTTTTTGTTTTCCATTTTGAAATAAGTTTCAAATCTTGGTTATGCTGGTTGAAAATCTTTAAAATGATGTTTAAATTCAATGAAAACCCATGAGAAATTGTTTCAAAACTTGCAAACTTCTGTTGGATTTAGGGAAGGAAATCAAAAAAAGAATCACTCAATGAAAAACTCTATTGAAAACATGGAAGAGAAAACAAAGAAAGATTCAAACAATGGAAATAGAAAGATGAACAAAAAGAAATTCTCATTTCAAATTAGCAATTAGAAATTATGCTTTCAAATGATTTGGCTGTGTATTTTGTTCTGTAGAAAAATTTTGTCCATATTGACTGTATTTTGAGAAAAATTATATATATATATACATGTATATTGAATTTGCATATACCCAAAAGAAAGTTCTGCAAAAAAAAATTATTTAAAAAAAAAATTTGTGTCTTCTGATTTTCGTCAGAAATTTAATCACAGGGGTCCGCCTATTTTTTTGGTATTTTGGAATTTATAAAAAAAAAAATATAATTAAAATATTGTTTTTTTTGTATGATGAGGGGAGGGGGGCCCTGCCCCACAGTTGCCCCCATGGGGGAGCGCTATGGAGGCAGCGCCGCTGCCCACACAGCGCACCCCCATGTGGGGGAGGCTGCATGGGCAGCCTGCCTCTCCCTTTTGGGAGGGGTCGTGGCCCACTCATGTTCTTTTTTATTATTTAAAATTTTTAAAATTTTATTTGGATTTTTATATTATAAATATATATATATTATATATAGTATTTTACATTATATATATAATGTATATATATATTATATTAATATATATATTATATTAATATATATATTATAATATAATAGCATAGTTGAAATAAAGATTGATTTATTTTAATCAAAAAAAATTATTTAACAAGTTGTTTTGATTATTTTGTGCAATTGGAGAAATAGGGAGATAAAGTATTGGTCTAAATTCTTGATTTTATAAATGTAATTTATGTTACCTTAGAGTAGTTGTAATCAATTTTAATTATTTGTACTTGATTATAAACAAAATCTCTTTGTTTGGCTTGGATTTAGGAAATCCTAAAGTAGGTGATTAACCATCAAATTGTCTTTCTTTATGCATTCTCCCTCTTTCATGTTGATGTGCAAATAGAGTAAATGTTCTGAAGTCTTCCAGATTTAGTTATCTTTTGATTTTGAGGGTTGTCGTAATGTGTTAGTCAACCTTCATTTTTCCTTGGGTAGTGCGTCTAAATATACCTGTTGTTTTACCCAATTTTCACGAACGGGGATGTTTTGTGCCTCCTTTGAATTAGGAGAGGTTTTTGACCTTCGTAGCCTCCAGTGTTTGGAGAGGGTTTTGACCTTTGTAGCCTCCAGTGTTTGGAGAGGGTTTTGACTTTTGTTGCCTCCAGTGTTTGGAATGGGTTTTCATTTTATGTTCCTCCTAGAGTTGGAGCGATTGTTTATCTTATTTGTATGCCCTTTGGCATCCTTGGTGATTGGTTTCGTGTTGGTTTGTTGTCAAGTAGAAGAGTGGCTTTTGTTAGGGGCCAGAGACCAAAGAGGTAAACTGGGAAACCTTTAGAAGTGGTTTAATCAAGTGATAACTAAATTAATGTACTTAGAAGTTAGGTAGTATTTCACACTAATTAAGATAATTGAGCCTCGCTCATGGATGCAAGGGCTTGTATAGACTTGGGATGAGACGGGAAGGCCTGGAATGGCAAGGTCACCTATCTTATCCTTATGAGAGGTATTTGATTCCGCATGAGTGAGCATGGGTGTCGGGATTCGGTAGAGGCCACTAGGACAACTCATAGTGGGGGTCAGAGCCTAGGAAGATTCCCAGAAGATATCCCATGACGAGCTGTGTGATGACTCTCTTTCTACGGCAACAGTTGGTACGTGATTTTATGTGTATGGTCTTCTTATCATACTCGATCTATTTTATTCTGGAAGCAATGTGACTTATGTCAGTGATGTTGGAGTTGTACTTGTGTTATCCTTATGGTTGTATGGTTCATGTGTTTGGTTGTGTCAGTGTGAGTTAGCCTGTGTCTAGGGGTGGATGGTCTTGTCTAGAATTCCTTGTTACTATCTCCTAGCATGAGGGGTGAGCCTTTGGGTATCACATGGTTGGGTGGAATGTGCACCTTAATCCATTGGGTCATCTTCTTGTTCGTGTGGACGAGGTTTCCAGTTGGAGAGCTCGTGGGATCCAGTTCTTCCATGCTTTATTCTTTCAGTTATTATTGTAATTTATTACCCCTCTTGTATCAAGGTGGAAGATGTAATTTGTAACCTTGTTTATTGGATTTGCCTCATTCGGGGAATGAGTGTTGTAATCATGTTGTAAATTATATTATTGGAAACATGTGGTATCTCTTATGCCTTGATGTAATTTTTATCATGTATGGAATGTATGTGCATTTAATTTGTTAGGTAATTAAATGTTATATTTTTTATTCATGTATATTGTTGGGTTTAAGTAAACTCAGTCTCGTAACCTTAGAGGTTGTTGGCAATGGATAGTGATCTTGCATGTTAATTATACTTAAACAAAAAAAAAAATAGTACGTTTGAGTAGTAAATTGCAACTTCCTCTAGGGTTGCATGGCGGGGCATTACACCAACCAATACAGAAACAAATACAGGGTCGTGGACAATGACACCATCAGACTCACAACAGGGTGACGAACTTGGGATGGGGACACTTCCTTATCAACTCCCTTTTTCAACATCATACCCATTGGGTTTATGAGACACGCTCAAACCTATCAAGCAAGTGGAGTCAGTGTCCTGTACCTGCATCCTACACAGAAACAAACATCAAGTAGCATATAAATCTCTAATATAGACACATCGTGAAAGGTAATTTCAGGGTAGCAAGGCGCTCACGAATGAGTGATGCTACTCCGTCCTTTCTCCAAGACCCACTAGAAAACACATCAATAACTTATATCCAAAGTTAAGCATTAAACCATATCATCACAACATAGCATCACATAAAATTAATGAAAGTCGTAGCATATCCAAATAATATGAACACCACAAAATGTATCATCAAACATCATAAGCAGTACCATATGCATCAAACCAACTAAATTGTAAATCACATAAATCAATCTGGTGAAATAATCACCATCACAAATCCAAGTACCGAACACAACACAAAAGAGTATCAAAAAGTATTAGCAACACGAGGGGTATTATAGGCTTGATGATACTTGGGTAATGGATGGATGAAAGGTCTCTGTTTATAGAGGAGAGTTAAGTGAATGGATAGAATAAGGATCACGATCAAGGGCCAAGATTAAATTAAAAAATAATTTAATCAAGGGTGGAGTTTAATTAAGACATGGATAGATAAATACTTGAGGTGGAAGATAAGATTGGCACAGCAAAAGAGGTTGTTGGAGAAAATTAAATAATAAAATTATTTAATTTAGGTGGCCAACATAGGAGAAATAAATAAAATATTAATTTTATTTAATTAAAAAGAAACGTGAGAACAAATTATATAATTAAATAATTAAAAACAATTATTTAATGGAGAAGGAAGGGACAATTAAATAATTAAAGAAAGGATAAATAATTAAATAAATATAACATTTATATAATTATAGAGAGAAAAGGCTAATGAATAATTAAATAATTGAAATAATTATTTAATTATAGAAGAAGAGGAAAAAACTAACTTTTAAATTAAAATAATATTTAATTAATTGGGCAGATAAAGAAAGGATAAATAATTAAATAAATATAACATTTATTTAATTATAGAGAGAAAAGGCTAATGAATAATTAAATAATTGAAATAATTATTTAATTATAGAAGAAGAGGGAAAAACTAACTTTTAAATTAAAATAATATTTAATTCAAAAGTGGGAAAAGAAAGGACTATTAGACTTAAATGCTTAAAAAGTCTAGAAAAGTGTGAAAGTTATTTACAACACTTTACAACACCTTTACAAGACATTGATAAATACATTTTATTTAGTTTGCAAGGGTCCAAGACCTAACTTGAATGTGTTATTCACATTACAACATTAAATCAAGGAAAAATTAAGCCAAAATCACAAGAAGGTCCTGAACAAGCCAGATAAAGTAGAAGGGTTACTTTTTCGGTGTCCACATTTAGCCCCCACTTTAGTGAGGGGATGAACCTGCTTCAACCTCACACTAAAGTAGACATTCAAGAGGGGTCCAAGTGCAAAAATATGGATGGTCTAGGATAGAAAAGATGAAGGAATGGTCAAGCCCCCAAGATCCAAGATCCTAAGTCAAACCAGCATAAGCACAAAAGGACACACATAAGGTGAATGATTTGCAGCAAAACAAGATAAGCGATCATGCAATGACAATAACTAGAAGGGAGAGAAGAATAAAAAGGTGGATCAAGCTTTGATCATTTTTCCAACATGATGTGGATCAGATCTAGGTTGTTTGTCCAAAAAATTCATACTCACTATGAGGCAATGGAACTCATGGTTGTCCACCGAGTGAGAAGTCCTAAAAGGTGAGAAACATACACTCCTGGTTGGTATGCATTCACACACATGCAGGTGGCTATGGGGAAATTCATACCTCAGATTGGGCTTCCCGCTCAACCATACCAAAGTTATACCTCCTAATAACTTTAATAAGGTGCCACAATGAAAATGCTTTGGTAAATTCTTTTGAATGTCATGTAAAAATTTTGTTAAAGGGGATTTTTCTTTTTTCATGTAAGTTCTTCTTAGGGAGCTTTGTGCCTAATGTCTCCAAGAGAGGAAAATTCAAAGTGTCAGATCATCACCCATGGGATGCCTCATTCACATCATGCCATGTCAGTAGATCATACACTCTTAGACAACATCAAACCCAATGACACCACCAAGAAGAGGACATGTCACAAGAAGAAGAAAAAATTCAAGCCATGAAATTTTTGCCAAAATATATTGTCTATGTATGCCCCCACTTTAAAGTGGTTGCTACACCATCACTATGAGCAATTGTTTTAAAGTAGCGAATGATAAATGCTAACATGAAAGAAGACATGAGAGCTAACTTGGAAAGCCCTATGCCAAGACATATGTTTTTGAATTGAGCTACATAATGAATAAGGTAGTATGTCACATACAAGCCAACTTAAAGCATGTCGTCCACATTCCAAGCTTGCTCTTTTATGTTCATGAAAGGTTAACGACTAGCCAAAAGAGACAACAACAAGTGACAAACGAGGAAAAAGCTAACAAACCCCTTTCCCCCACTTAGTGCAGGACAAGGGTGAGCCAGGAAGGGATGATGATATGTTGCTCCTTTTGATGAATGTAAAGCATTTAACTATGGAAAGGAGCAGCAACTAATGTTATTTATTATGATGAGTAAGCAAAGTTTATGTTTGATACATATGTAATGAGATATCTATCAGTTTCAGATGTACTAAGGTTAAAGTTGTCTTGGAAGAATCGTTTGTGACGGTTTTGTCATTGATTGAAGGTTTTTTTTTTTAAGAACAATAACCAAGATCATAGGATGTATAGGGACATGGATACCTTGTTCTATAGCATCACATCCTTTCCCAAGTTGTCATCCAAAAAAGTTTTGTCACTTGTTTTGGATTGGATGATTGTTCAATTTCCTCAAAGTTTGTCTTGGATGTTGGTTCTTCTTTTAAGGTGGGTGAAGTGGATGCTATTGAATGTTGTATTATTGTTACCATTTTATCTTTTCTCTTTTTGGACTCTTTTGTTATGATCTTTTATTCTACCATGGATATAGGTATGAAATCAATGGTTTCTAGAGCATCTTCCAATAACATTGTGGCTTCTTCAATTTTCTTTTCTCTTTCTATATCCTTTTGCTTGATATTGATCATAGTACATGTAACCTTTTTGTTTTGAGGAGTAGAAGGTGACTTGTCATAAACTCCTAACATTTGTGTTGAGGATTGATCCATATCAAGCAACTCAGGATGCTTCAAAGTGAGGTTGATTTTTTGTTTTCACATGGTATTGTTGATGTTTGCTTGCACCATGATACCTTCCCTATTAGGAGATTTTTGAGAAGAGAAGAAAACAAGTTGTTGATCACATTCCATTAATAGGTTTTGTAGAGTAACTTCATCACAAGGAGAGGAGGCATCAAGAGAAGAAAAAGCATCACATTCTTTTTTTTCTATGATTGGATCCTTCTGCTCAATTATGTATTCTTGAATGGGGGAAACATTAGGAAAGAGAGCAAGAAGATTTTCATGACTTTCAATGAATAGTTTGTCTAATCCCAAAATATCTTCTTCACTAGTAGAAGAGACATTAGGAGAAGAACAAGTATGATTATCAAGATTATCTATTATTACATCCCTTTGTCCAATAATGTCTTCCAAAATAGGGGAAGAAAAATAAAGAGAATTTCCATAGGTCTTAAAGGTTTGATCATCTAATGCCAACATAGCCTCCTCACAAATAATGTGATTGTCATGATTGCCCACAAAAACATTCTCACAAATAGGGGAGGAGCTAGAAGATGAATGTAGACTAGGTAGAGGGATATTAAGAGATGTGTTTATGATCTCATTCTCTTGTGCCAGAATTTCTTCCAAAGTAGGAGAAATTATAGAAGAGGAGCTTTCAACATTGTCATGATTCTTAATGGGTGTATCTTCTAGCTCCAAAATACCTTTTTCAAATGTAGGAGAGATATTGGGAGAAGAGGAACTATGATTATCATGATTGTCTATGCTTTCATATTCTTTTATCACTTCAATCACACAAATAGAAGAGATATTAGAGGGTGTGGAACTATGGAGTGTGTCAACATTGTTATTCTCTTGCACTAAGAAACTCTCATAACTAGGAAAGATATTGGAAGGATGACTATCATGCTTGATAATAAGCTCATAGGAAATTGAATGCATGATGTTTTCCCAAAGATTCTCATGATCTTATTCACCAATAGGGTAGATGTTAGGACAGGGGGAAATTTGATTGTTTTCCATAATTTCATCCTTTTTCTCTAAGATCTTGTTCACTTGTGTCATAATGTCCACCCTAGTAGGAGAGATTTTAGGAAAGTGACAAAGAAGAGGTTCATCACATTTCATGGTTAGGGATACATCAAGAGAAGAGCAACTATGGGTTTCATGGTTACTAATGATTGGAATTTTTTGTTCAAATAGGTCTTCCCAAATGGTAGGGGCATTAGGAAAGGGAGGAATAATATTCTCATGAGTATCAATAAGGATATCTTCTAACACTAAATTATCTTCTACATGTTTAGAGAAGATATTAGGAGAAGAAAAGGCTTGATCTACATTTACATCCCCATGCACTATAATGATTTATGGAGTAGGAGAAGTAGTATTTTCATAGCTCTCAATCATATCCTCCACACAAATGTTTTTTTCATGATCATTCAGGATTGTATCCTTATGCACTAAAGAATTTTCACAAGTAGGGGATGTGTTATGAGATGAATGGAGACTAGGGAAGGTAGTGGCCTTGATTTCACCTTCGTGTGTCATAATGTCTTTGCAAGGGGGAGGAGAAGGAATACAAGAAAGACTTTCATGATCTTTAATGATTGTGTCTTCTTTCATCAAGATACCTTCATCACCAATGGGAGAGATATCAAGAGAAGAACAATTATGATTATTATGATTATCGATGCTTGCATCCTTTTGTGTCAGACCTTTAGTGGATGATCCTAGTGAGAGGAAGCCCTTAAGGGCTTCATCTAACATGTCTAATTCATCACTACTAAAGGGCTTGGATGATATGGTTTTTCTAAATTGAATCATTTTTTGAATTGTTTCTTTCGATGTTTTTTGTTTTTTGTTGTTTTTTTTCATTTTATAACAAATTTGATCTAAATGAACTAGGAACTAATGCTAAAAATGAAATTGCAATATTCTAATGCTATCCATAATTGCCATGAATGTAAACAATGCTTATTTCTAATGGTTTAAATGAAATAGAAGCTATGCAAACTTAAAATGCAATGTAAAGACATAGGATGAAATGCAATTTTCATATTTCAAACAATGTAATGTACTAATTACACTATGCAATGAAATGTTGTGAATGTAAAATTGAAATTAATCAATGTATGAAATGAGCCAAATTAAGTTAGATTTAATGAAATTCATGTAACAAGAACTTAGACAATTGATACAGATAGTTAATGGTAGAAAACAAAAGTGCAGAAATAGGGTTGTCAGTGCTATGAAAGGAAGTTTCAGGGGTGGAAAGGGACTGATTTTCCCAAGGTGGCAAATGAGTCCCAAGGGTGATTTTTCTCAAAATTTTCTAATTTGTTTTATTGTTTTTTATGCTTTTTATGTTGTATGACCTAAATACTAAATTCAAATACAGTTTTCATATGTTTTCCAATGATTTGAGATACAAAAATGCAACCTATATGCACTTTCACTAATGCAAAAATGTGAAATCCTAGAATGCAAATTAACTAATGCAAAATGCAATGCAAAGTCAATGCAAGCTAATTCTAGGATGATGATGGAATTCAAATCAGAATATGATATTCAAAATTCAAGTTCACCAAAATGTGGACTATGGAAATGGAATGCACAACTTCCCTGATCCATGCCTAAAAAAGGAATGAAGAGGAATTTGATTTAACAAAGTTCACACTCAAGAACAAATCCTTAAGATTCCAATACAAAGGAGATTGAAATATGTCAAATGATATTGTTCTTAAGGCTGGAAGTTGATAAAGGAGATTAACTATTAATGCAAAACTTAGAAAATGTAAGATGTTTGAAAACACACTGTGATATGCAAAATGACCTAGATATGCAAACAAATTATAACAAAAACTTATGAAATTAAAGGTGTGCACCTAGAGACTAGAGAAGGATGGAATGGAGCTATAGAATCCTAAAGAATCTACTGTAGAGGACAATAGGGACTCATACACCAATCTGGGTGACTTAGTCCTACTTCTGGGAAAATATACCAAAATAGGTTTCAGGGAATTAGGTACTCAAATCTGTGAAAAACACTAAAAAATAGGTACAGTGGGACTCACTCACCACTAATGGAGAATGAGTCTACTTTTGCTTTTCTAAAAACTCAAAAGTGGAATTTGTAGCTCTCGGTCTGCTCTTTTTGTTCCTCTAGGTGTCTGGATTCGAAACCCTAATTTCTGAGGTTGTAAGTGACTTTTTGTGTAGATTTTGACCTTTCCAATAGGGAGATGAGTTCAACAAGTTTGAAACCTATTCTTCAATCATTTCCAAGCTATCCAAGCACCTAAATTTGCAATCACACAAAGGAAGAGAGACAAAATGTTGATTGTTAGGGATTGGGGGTTTGCCTTGGTCAAGCCCTATTTAGGTAATTAAACCAAAATTATGAAATAAGATAATGAAGCATGAAATATGAAACAATGAAATTAGAAACTTTCCATGATGATGAACCTTGTATTTCTACAACAATGGATGAAGAATCTTTCTCTTGAATACCTCAGAATTGATGAATTGACTTGACAGCATGCAGGCTTGATGATACTTGGGTATTGGATGGATGAAAGGTCTCCTTTAATAGAGGAGAGTTAAGTGAATGGATAGAACAAGGATCATGATCAAGGTCTAAGATTAAATTAAAAAATAATTTAATCAAGGGTGGAGGTTAATTAGGACATGGATAGATAAAGACTTGAGGTGGAAGATAAGATTGGCATAGAAAAAGAGGTTGTTGGAGAAAAATAAATAATAAAATTATTTAATTTAGGTGGCCAACATAGGATAAATAAATTAAATATTTATTTTATTTATTTAAAAAGAAAGGTGAGAACAAATTATATAATTAAATAATAAAAAAATTTATTTAATTATAGAGGAAAGGTGTAATGTTAAACATTAAATAATTAAAAATAATTATTTAATGGAGAGGGAAGGGATAATTAAATAATTAAAATAATTATTTAATTGGGGAGATAAAGAAAGGATAAATAATTAAATAAATATAACATTTATTTAATTATAGAGAGAAAAGGCTAATGAATAATTAAATAATTGAAATAATTATTTAATTATAGAAGAAGAGGGAAAAGCTAACTTTTGAATTAAAATAATATTTAATTCAAAAGTGGGAAAAGAAAGGACTATTAGACTTAAATACTTAAAAAGTCTAGAAAAGTATGAAATTTATTTACAACACCTTTACAAGACATTGATAAATGCATTTTATTTAGTTTGCAAGGGTCCAAGACCTAATGTGAATGTGTTATTCACATTACAACATTAAATTAAGGAAAAATTAATCCAAAATCACAAGAAGGTCCTAAACAAGCTAGAAATAGTAGAAGGGTTACTTTTTTGGTGTCCACAAAATGAACATATAATGCAATAAATAGGAAAGATCACCATCAATTTTATAATAAACACAGTTATCTGATTTAGAATGCTCAAACCCCAAACTCAACACATACATGTATAAAAATTTTGGCAGCACATCCTAAGACTCTATTTTAGGCCATACAAATATTTCTTCAATTTTCAAACCAATTTACTTTTACATTTCACCATGTAGTGCTCTAGTTGTGTCATATAAGTATCCTTCAAGTCACCATGAAGGAAAGTAGTTTTCACATCCATTTGCTCAACCTCTAAATCATAAGCAATGGAAATAGAAAGTAAAATCTAATGGATGTCACTTTTACAAGAGGACAAAATATCTCACTATAATCAACACCTTCAACTTGAGAGTAACCTTTTTCAACCAACCTTTCTTTATACTTCTCAATACCTCCATCTAAACCAATATTTTCTTGAACACCCCTTTGCAACCAATAGGTTTTATCCTTCAGGAAATGGTACAAGATCCCATGTATCATTCTTTTTCAAAGATGTCATTTCTTCATCCATAGCAATCTTCTAGGATTCTGCATCATTCATACCTAATGCCTCTTCTACAAATTTTGGTTCATCCATGTTAGTATTCAAAGAAAAACTACATCTCCAATCATTAGGTGAATACCTTTTAGGTGGTTTTCTATGCCTTCTAAACCTATGAACAAGTTGAGTTGGGGATTCTTCTTCCTCTTTTGAAGATTTAGAGCTAGATGAGCTCTCCTCAACTTCTTGTCTATCCATGGGCCTCGATTCAACTTTCTCAAGTGTAGAAGGAAGTTGAATCACATCTTCATATTTAGTTTGTTTTGGTTGCAATGTAATAGAAGAAGGATTAGTTTCTCTAAAAATAACACTTCTACTATATATTACCTTATGTGCAACAAGATCCCAAAGCTTGTATCCTTTCTTGCAAGGTGTGCACCCTTGGTCTCCTTGTGTTTTGCAACACAACACTTGGGTTCATGACACGGCTTAACCACCTCCCTAGATTCATTAACTCTGGTGGTTGTAGCAAGCATTAGTAGGTCGATCTTTTGGTGCAATGGTAACCATGTTTTCAACAATTAGTATCAAAGCTTGGGTCACGGGTTTGAACCCCTTGCTTGCACTAGGGGGATTATTGCAAGGTGTGTTCCCTTGATCTCCTTGTGTTGTGTAGTGAAGTGCTCAGGTTTGTGACATGGCTTCACTGTCTCTCATAGATTTATTAACTCTATAAATTTTATTGGACATTAACAGGTTGATCTTTTGGTGCAATGGTAACCTTCTTTGCAATATCCTTTCACACCATAAATGTATCTGATGAAGATAAATTTCATAGCCTTGTTCTCTAACTTTGTTTGCTTCTCCTTTAGCACATTTGCATATGTGTCGCAACCAAAAACTCTAAGATGTCTTAATGAAGGATTGTGTCCCAACCATGCATCTATTGGAATCTTATCAATAAGAGCTAATGTAGGATACTTGTTAATCAAGTAACAAGAAGTGGTAGCAGCTTCATCCCAAAACCTTTGTTCTATACTAGCACCACTCAACATACTCCTAGCCTTCTCCATCATTGCCATTATGATTCTTTCTACAACTCCATTCTTCTAAGGAGAATATAGATTTGTCTTTTGTCTATGAATACCAAAATATTTATAGAATCTATCAAAATCATTAGAGAAAAATTCACTTTCATTATTAGTCCTCAAACACTTTATTTTCTTTCTATTCTACAACTCAACCATTGCTTTAAATTCTTTAAATCGACTAAAAAACTTTAGATTTACTCTTTAGAAAATACACCCACGTCCTTCTACTATAGTCATCAATAAATGAAACATAATATGTGGATTTACCAATTGAAGGAACATCTAGAGGACCAAACACATCATAATGAATATGATCCAATACACCAAAAGATTTATAATAACTTGAGTAAAATTGAATGTGATTTTTTTTCCATAAATGAAATGCTTACAGAAATCAAATTCAAGATTACAATTAGACAACCCTTCAACAAGGTTTTTGTTTTTTAAGGTCTTTAGACCCTTTTCTCCAATGTGGCCAAGTATTTGGTGTCATAACATAGTTTTATTTGTAGGTAACTTTGATTTAGAAGAAAGAGAACCCTTGGGTACCCAAAATCCATGACCATCTACTGAAGGTGAAACCCTCACCTCTTCCACATACTTGAATTTCATAGAAGTACTATTGCACTCAATAGTGCATGCATCAAGCTTATACAATGTGTCATATTTGACACATCTAGCAATCACCATAGCACCTCTAACCATCTTTCATATTGCATCATAAAATACTACCTACACACCTGCATCTATTAGTTTTCTCATAGATAACAAATTTCATGCTAATCTAAGGATATGCAACACACCATTAATCCTTTTTATTCTACCATCAGGAAACCTGATTCTAACTTTACCATGGACAACAATATTTAAATAAGAATCATCACCCAAGTACACCTTACCTCTATCAAATTCTTCATATTCAAAAAACCAATCTCTATTAAAAGTCATATGAAAAGATGCACCTAAGTTAATTAACCATGCATCGATACCTACACGAGTTTCCAAAGTTGTAATGAATGCATTAGCATCTTCCTTCTTAGACTTAGAATCATAATCAAATTTCTTTTTTTTTCTTCTTTGCAATCCTTACAAACATGTCTAGGATTACCATAGTTCCAGCAAATAACTTTGGACTTTCCAAGAGATTTTGATCTCCCCTTGGACTTGGATTTATTATGATTCTCATTCTTCTTGTCTTTTTCCTTAGGTATTACATGAACATTTAGGGCCTCCTTAGCACTAATGAGTACCTTCCTCCTTATCTCTTCAAAAATTAAAAAACCCACCACATCTTCAATCTTTAATATAACAGAAGTACTCCCAATAGTCATAACAAGAGAATCCCATGAATTGGGCAAATAATAAAGCAAGATCTGATATTTCTCCTCCACATCCATTTTGGCACCAACTGATGCCAATTGAGCCACCAACATATTGAATGCTTCCAGGTGGTCTTTAATTCATCCACCCTCTTCCATTCTCAAGGAATACAATTTCTTCCTCAATAAAATCTTGTTCAATAAATATTTGGCTTCATACATCTCACCAAGTTTCTTCCATAGTTTTTGTGTAGAGGAATCTTCATGGACATTGATTAAAATAGAATCTTCGAAGCACAATCTGATTAGACCCTTGGCTTTATAGTCTATAACATCATATTGAGCAACTAAAGTAGCATCTATAGGCCTTGAAACATTCTCATCAATAGCATCCCACAGATCTTGATCTATCAACTGATCCTCCATCTTCAACTTCCACATTTCAAAATTATTTCTAGAAAATTTACCCACCTCTATTATCCCTTATGAACTTGCCATCTAAAAATTCTTACAACAAGATCATAAAGTATCTTCTACACAAGCTCCCACTCAAATCTAGATTAGTTCAAAAAACCCAACAACCCACAACTGAAACCAAAGGTGATTAGGCTCTGATACCACTTGTAAGAAAGTTAAGGTAGTGGAACAACTTCCTACACTAATTTTGAGTGGAGGGTAATGCAAATTTTTAAATATCTTTTACAGTTATAGGAACTTAAATAGAAATAAACATAAATATCATGCATACCATAACATAGTGATTTACATGGGGAAAACCCTTTCGAGAGAAAAACCACACACTCCAAAAGCTACCCAATATATTATTCAAAAATCACAAAGACTATAATATACTTGTAGAGAAAGCTTCTCATAGAAGTATCACCAACCAGAGATCTAGAGGCAACATGACCACTACCAAACTCTCAGAATATTGTAAAAGATATTTTTTCACATATTTATTTTTTATTTTTATTTAATCGTCTTTCATTTTTAATAATTATTTTTCTTTTACCTCTCATGTATCTTATTGTTATATCATTTTAACACATATATATAAATATACTATCTGAACTATTAGTTTCACTTTGTAATAAAACTTATATATATACATATATATGTATACATATATACATATATATATATATATATATATATATATATATATATATATATATATATATATATGTGTGTGTGTGTGTGTGTGCATTATGTATATATATACATATATATATATATGTGTGTGTGTGTGTATATATATATATATGTATATGTATATATATATGTATATGTATATATATATGTATATATGTATATGCATATATATGTATATATGTGTATATATACATATACATATACATATATGCATATATATATATGTATATACATATATATGTATATGTATATATATGTATATATATATATATATATATATATATATATATATATATACATATGTATATATATATATATGTATATACATATATAATATATATACATATACATATATATACATATATATATATGTACATATATATACATATATATGTATATATGTATATATATATGTTAATGTATATGTATATGTGTATATATATGTGTATGTATACATATATACATATATTAACATATATGTATATGTATATGTATATATATATGTATATGTATATGTATGTATATGAATATATATATATGTGTGTGTGTGTGTGTGTGTGTGTGTGTATGTATGTATATGTATATGTATATGTATATATATGTATATATAATATATTAAACTGGTTATTTCTATGAGTTTATATATGATATTTGCAGATTTGTAATAAAATATATACATATATATTTATATTTATATGTATATTATTTTTTTTTAATGTATTAAAAATATTATGGCTGTTAAAATATATCATTTTTTTCAATATAATAATAATCTACTTGATATAACTATCACCTGGAGTATATGCATTTAATTGTATGTGCATTTAATTTTCTATCATATTTTTGTTTTGAAGCATTTGTATCTTACAAATTCATGTATTTATGTATATTAAATTCACCCAAATAATTTAGATCATTTATTCTAACATTTTTGGGAGTAGTAGGTTAGACAATAATTATATGTAAGTTGATAATGTATTTAATGTGAGGTTGATTATTTTGAGGGACAAACCATGAAACTCTATGAATAGGCTATTTAGCCTAGCAATGATTTGTATCACTATGTATATTTCCTTTTATTATATATGTAAAGGTGAAGTCGTTAACATGGCCTATAAGAGAGATAAAATGGAGATGAAATCTTACTAATAGGAAATAACACTTTATTATTTTCTCTTGCTTGATAACTTTATTTAATGGAAACTAAACATACAAAAAAAATTTCTCATCTACTTTCAAAATCCATGACATTAATGATGAGTATTAACAAAGCTCGCTATGGATTGTGGAAATCTCATATCTTTAATTGATGCCCTTCATGGGAGGGGACTATGATGAAAAAACCTGCACATAATTGAATTCAGAAGCAAAATTAATACATTTAATATGGATTGTGGAAATCTCATATCTTTAATTGATGCCCTTAATGGGAGGGAACTATGATGAAAAAACTTGCACATAATCTAATCCAGAAGAAAAATTAATACATTTAATATGGATTGTGGAAATCTCATATCTTTAATTGATTCCCTTCATGGGAGGGAACTATGATGAAAAAACTAGCACACAATCAAATCCAGAAGCAGGATTAATATATTTAATATGGATTGTGGAAATCTCATATCTTTAATCGATGCCCTTCATGGGAGGGAACTATGATGAAAAATCTTGCACACAATCAAATCCAGAAGCATAATTAATTCATTTATTTTGTGGATTGTGTAAATTTCATATCTTTAATCGATGCCCTTCATGGGAGGGAACTATGATGAAAAAACTTGCACACAATCGAATCCAGAAGCAGAATTAATACATTTAATATGGATTGTGGAAATCTCATATCTTTAAAAGCTCACTATGCTTACACAAAAATTAAATACAAGTACAATAACTTCAAGAATCATTCTTAGGATACTTTCATTTAGATTATAAGCAAATCTTTTACACATACATGCAATAGTTACAAGATCTCTTTTGAAAAGTTATTTTCTACAAATATATTACATATCTTGATAATGAATTGAAAGTAGTCACATCCTTCTTTTATCATGTGTCTTCCAAAACATTCATACCTACACAAGGCATAAAATTTTCTAATGGTTATGGAGATGTCACCTTCCAACCATTGACCTACTCATAGGTCACCCCTGAGCTAGGAGATCTTTCTAAGAACTGAATTCCACACATACATACAAATTTCCCAACAAGAGCAAGCAAGGAAAACACATATATTGCAACAATTCCCATCCCAAGGTTTTCAAACACACATTTGAATCCATTCATGGATTCCTTTGGGGAGAGACTAGGAGTACTCGATCAAGGGGTGTATACATACATTTTGAAACATAGCATTATAAAATCCATTTCCATCCTTCTTAATAATAAAATCCATTTCCACCATTCAAGCACATCCACAATATCGACATACCATTCATCCCCAGCTCCAAATATTATAATGGGCTCCCATATACCCATGAGTACTCATACCCTTTCTATTTTTAAGAAATGAGGATACCCCCAAGAAGGTGCATCTGATCCTATCTCTACCCCCACATGGATTTCTATTATCCCTGAAGGGGAGCCAATCCAATACACCCATCCCATTTTCACTAAGCAAGCAACAAGAACACTTAAATAAAAAAATAAAATATGACCCATAAAATTTGAAATATTTTTTATAAACCTTGTGCAATAAACAAAAAGAATCCAAGAAGGCATACCTCCTTGAGCTTTCAAAATGGTGAGGATGAGTTGAGATGAAACTTCAACTTCAAATCCTTCCAAACTTTTTTAAAGCCAAGCCAAGAACTCTTCAAAATCTCTCATTCCAAAAACTCCTTCCTAAAACAAAAAATAAGAAGCAAGAAAAGAATCCCCTTTCTCACTCCCAAATGAGAGTAAAATAGAAAAACTTAACTTGAATTCCATGAATGAGGGATTGACACCTGTCACTCTCTCATTCCTCCCTCAAGCACACTCTCTCACAAGTGTTCACACATGTATGAGAACTTATCAAAGGATATGTGGAGTGTACTTGGGAACTCTTCCCATGATCTCTTATAAAGGAGGATCACACATGTGAGTCCTTTTTGTGCTTCCCCAAATCCATTAATGAACTTAAGAGAATGGGAATGAGACAAGGCAAGTCATCCCTTCCTCATCCCAAGACTTTATTTTTGTCACTCCTCTTAATGGGCCATTAAGAGGGGTCAAATAAAAGCCTTTGACCAAGTTTGGGGTGTAAAAGAACCCCATACCCATGGGTACTTATCCTAGGGTCCCAAAATCTAAGAACAAAATTAAAAATGGGATTTTAAAGGCCCTCAAAACCCCATAAAATAAGGCATCTAAAATTTTCCACCTAGGATACCAACTTGCATCCTAGTAGTCACATTAAATAAAATAACAATTAAAAAGTTAACATTCAAAATTATATTAACAAATTAAATACATCACAATCATTCACACATAACATTATAAAATAAATCACGTTACAAATAAGACTATAGTCCCTCCATATGGAATATGGTCTTGGTTTCACAATTAAATTACTTAGGGTTCTTGAGAGATCATTATTCCATATGTAGGCACTAAAAAAATGTCTTGGTCTATGAACATCATTTTTCTGCATCAATCTATCTTCTTCTCTTCGTAATTAAATAATTTTAATTATTTAATTATTTTCTTTGGTCACATTTTTCTATATTTAATTAATTCATTTTCTTTGTCTTTATTCTTCCTTCGATTAATTAAATAACTTAAATGTTTATTTAATTACATTGGTAACATCCTATTTCTTTCTATAATTAAATAAATTCTCATTTATTTAATTATTCAGTCTTTGTCATTTTTCTATAGTTAAATAATTATTTTAATTATTTGGCTATTCATTTAACCTCTTCCTCTATTATTAAATAATTAATCCAATTTAATTATTTAATATTCTCATTTCCATTTCCTCCACATTTAATTAAATGTTCAAATAATAATGATTTCAATTAAATTGCATTTTCCCTCTTTTTCCATAAATGAATAATCTTTTTCTATTATTTTATTCCTCCACTTCCTCTCCCAAATTAAATAATAATATGATTTAATTTTCAAGATTCCCTTGTTCAATTAAAAATTATTATTTGATGGCCCACATGCTCTCCCAAATTAAATAATTATATTATTTAATTTGCTCCACTACTTTCCCCACACTCTATTCCTTCTATAAATCTTGACCATCTATCCTTAGCCATCCCTAACCCTACCACTATGTGGTGCATTCATCCTCTACCATTGATCTGGGCATCTTCTAGAACTTTAATCTCAGTCATCTGTTTGAATAGCTCTTCTATAAAAGAAGGATTTCTCCATCATTTTAGCTTTACAACCACATTTCTCCAACAAATCTTGCTTGTCATTATCATTTTCAAGTACTTCAAAATCTGAGGGAAACATTGCAAAAGCTATTTTAAGGAGAAACAAGAAAGGTGAATCAAGTTTAGGTATGGAGTTTGGTATAACTTTGATAGCTGTTTGATCTCCTTTGCTTCTTTGTTCTCTCTTGTTTAGATTTGGGTTCTTGGATTAGATTTAAATAGAGTGGTTACTATTATGATATTTGCTTTTTGGATTTGAAATTAACCCCAATCTTACATTGTTGAACCTAACATGAACAATTTAATCTTTTGAGTGTTTTAAATGAGTTTTTCAGGTTACAGCCAAGAATTTGCATTCAAAACCCATCATATTCTTTTGATCACAAAAAATTGGACGCATAAAATATTATAAAATGGTTTCTAGATTTTGCAGAGCTCACTCTTAGCTTTTTGGAAATTTTTATGGTTTTAAATTTCATTTAGATTTGAGAAAGTTATGGTTGTTTTAGTATTCTCTGCTTTTTTTAAATTAGCTATTAAAATTTTTGTTTTCTTTTGTGTATAACAATTTTGTCGTGAAAATTTTTGCAAAATTGTTTCTAGGTTTTGAAGGTTTGTGTCTTATCTTTCCATAGATTTTTATGGTTTTAAATTTCATTTAGTTTTTAGAAATTTATCATTGTTTTATTTTTTGGTTATCATTAAAAAAAATGTATTACTAATCTCTTGTCTTCAGTGTGTAGCATCAATCTTGGAGGGAGTCTAAACTGTTTCTTTTGAAATATTTTGTTGGCTTATTTTTGTGTTTTCTTAGCATAGAATCATCTTGCTTTTGTTTTATAAATTTTCACTCATGAGGATAAAATGAACAACAATTTTGCATTCTAAATTCATTGGGTCTAAAATTTACAACTTACATTTACACTCATGGGCTAAAATGAACAACTTTGCATTGTTAATTCATTGGGTTTAAAATTTACAACTTGCATTTTTCACTCATGGGCTTAAAATGAACAACTTTTCATATATCATTTATTGGGCATAAAATTTACAACTTTCATCATTCACTCATTCAGGATTAAAAAGAATTTGCATCTCATATTCATACGGGCTAAAAAGAAATGAAAAATTGCATTGGCATGTCTTCTCACATATCTTATTTTGGGGTTACAAAGAATCACTATTTTGTTGTCTTGTGGTTTTGTAAGTTTCCTTAAGGTGGTCATGCTCTTCTCTCACACCATTTGGTGAACTTGAGAATCAAAAACATTTTATGGACATTTACATTATCACCTACACATTTGATTTTTGGTGGGATTAAAATGAACACCATGCGAGTGTAAGGAAAGCAATTATGTATGCTCTCTCCTCACGCCTTGAGCAATCTTGGAGATCACAAATAGTGTGCTTGTCTTAATTTTTTTTACCCTTATAGGGGCTTCCCTAAGAGACACATCTGTATGGACAAATTGAAGGTGACTCCAACCAGTTTTTCCCTCGAACTAGTATATAAAAGGATAAGATGAAATGTCAAGTCCTCATGGTATGTAGGCCTTAGACTTATAGTGTCCTTCAAAATGAGGTACCAAGTAAAAAGTATAAGAGCCCCTAGTAGGAGTGATTAAATCCTTAAATGGCTTGTTGGATGCTCATGAGGTGCCATGTCCTCGAGTTGCGACTAATATCCAAACTAGTTAGAAGCCACCATTTTACTTGAGTTTTGGCGATGTTCTTAGTTCCAATATGTAGCATCGCACCCTTAAGACTTTTATGCCCAACTTTTGGCTCCCTTTCATGAGAGGAAAGTCCCTGGCTTGCATAAGTTACATGCTTTGAGCTTGTGACTTTCCACGGAAAAGGTGATTTTTGGTATCCTTCCATAGCAGGAGGACCCTACCCATCCACGTTCATAGGAAAGAGGTGATACATATCCCAAAAGGGTGTCCCTCCCTTGCGCTGAAGGAGATTCCTAGTTTGGGTCTAAGAGTGTCGCCTTTGGACATTGACCTTAGGGATAGACAAGTGCTTTTATGTGTGTGATATTGTATTCAATTTATGTTATACTAGTGGAAATCAGGGTGAATAACCTCAAGACATACACATACGCATCTTGAAATTGTAACAAGTCAATAGTCAAACCAATCTATTTTCAAAGTGTTTTTAGTGTCTTCATAATATCCTTGGTCACATCTCACAAATTTGTCAAAAAAAAATCTAGTTGAGGTCATAAATTTTATAGAATACTTGTCCAATCTTCATCTAAAACATCTTGAGAGTGATCTTATCATCTGAGTATCAGACTTGTAGAACCTGATCTTTCCATTTCATCACTTTCATTTAGGATTTCATTACATTTAGGTTACATTTTTCATCCTTTCCTTGCATAGTTAATTTTAGGTTTGGCTTAGGTTGCATCCACCTTTGAGATTTCAAACATAGGAAGCTTATCAAGCCTTTGGACAACTCATGCTTTCTTATTCAAATTGTAATTGACCTTATCTTTTAACTTGTCAATCACCATCATCATCTTTGTCTTTGTCAAACTTGTGTCTCAAACTTATGTCCTAGTTTAGACTCACCTTGTCAAGATTATCAATCTTTCAATATTGGTCCTCACAAAGTTAAATGAAAATTTGGTTTGTAACCTTGGATTACCGTAGCTTGGTTAGCATCCTTTTTCTTAGATCTTAAGGTCCATTTGACATCCTTTAGTCTCATTTTAGCTTCTATCATACCATATCCTTTGGTCATTATCATCCTTGCACTATCACTATGCATCCCTACATTACTCTTAAAATAACATATCCTTTTAAGTAATCAACATCCTTGCATATCATATCCTTTAGTAAGAGGGTAATTATCATTCTATCATTCTTTAATCTTAGTCTTAAGTGCATCCTTATAATCCAAAAATATAGTTTAGTCTCATATCCCATGTTGCATTGTCATTATCATCCTCTTCACCTTTGCAAGTCTTACATGGTTGAAACAAGATCATGATAAAAAAGAAAGGACATGGACTCTTCAAGTGATCCTCTTTACAATCCCATGAGTGATATGAACCTTGGTTCAAATTCAAACAAAACCCCAACATCAAGAGGAACCTCAAATCCATTTACTAATCTCCCATTAGAAGAGGTCAACAAAGGTTTAAACCCAAAATAAATTGAACAAGGATTACAACACCCAAGAATAGTATGTATTTTTGAAGATCTAATTAGTTCTGAACCAAATAAATTTGTTTATGCACTAGCATAGAAAGGTTCCAAACTTCCTCAAGGCTATGATGTTTCTACACTTGTAGAGGGAGTTATACAATCCCTAAACCAAGGATATACCAAAAAAAAAATCACATTAGGGATGCCATCATCATCACATCAAGTATTCACAAGTCTACCCCTTGGGACTACAACACGCATGGCAACAAACGTTCACATTCCTAACACACCATTTTGAAACAAGAGAACTCATGCTTCAACACAAGGAAAAACTTTTACATTTGGTGCCTCATCATCAAGTCCCATGACTATGACATTTACAAATCCTCTTTTCCAAAGCACAAGTCAAGGTTTCACACCTCAAAATCAACCCAAAAAATAAAGGAGGATTCATAAGGCACCAAATCAAGTTCCTACACCATTATTCCAAAATTAAAATCAAGGTCCTACACCATTATTCCAAAATGCAAATCAAGGTCCTACACCATTATTCCAAAATGCAAGTCAAGTTCCTACCCCATCATTTCAAAATGCAAATCAAGGTCCTACACCATCATTTCAAATCATAAGACAAGGTTCAACATTTCAATCACAAAATACCATACCAAACACAAACATGGCCTTTGGAACAAATAAAAATACCAATCTCATTCCAAATCAAACCAACACCAATGCAACATTCACACACCAATATCAACAAGGTCCCATGCAACAAAATGTCACTCTAAATCCAACATTTGACCATCTCAACACTAATACTAATGCCATCATGAAAAATCAACCAAATGCAACACCATCTCCACCTTGATGCAACAAAAGAAAGCAATACAACAATAGATGAAAAAAATGCAACTAGGCACAACCAAGAAGACATATTCTATGGAGGAATTGTGTCCTTATCCATTTGACAGAAATCTATACATGCCATCTTTTCCCCCTCATTTCACTCCACCAACTTTCACCAAGTACAAAGGAAAAGGGGATCCAGTGGAACGCATATGAGAGTTCAACACAAAATGTATGGACATCACATATTAGCCTACTTATTTGATGAGACTATTTCCACAAAGTCTTACAAGACATACTCTAGATTGAATTACACACCTTCCTCCAGGGATTCGAACATGGGGTGACTTGGCTGATAGATTCATCAATCACTTTTCCTTTAATATAGAAAGTGGCATGACCCTCACAAAACTATGTACAACTAAATGAGAGGAGGGAGATTCACTCACTTCATTCTACCAATGATGGCGAAGTATGGCTAGCAAATTTTCTTGTCACATACCTAATAAAAAGTTAGTTCCCATGCTCATGTAAAACCTTAATTTAGAATTGATGACAGGTCTCCAAATACAATGTTGCACAACTTTTGAGGATATCATTGAAAAGGGTTTCATTATTGTGAAAGCTCACGTGGAAAAAGGACTAGTCAAAGTCTCCAAAGAAACCCCAAAAGTTAATAATTACAAAGGAAAATTTTGGTCCTGAAACAAGAATATCACCAATGATGGAGTTTCTAATGCAAAATTCATAAATAAAGGTCACCCTACCATTTACCTTAAATTTCCTTCCACATCAAACACATGAGACACATCAAACACTCAAACTCAAAGTCAAGATCAAACATTAGATGTCATCCAAAACAATCAACAACATAGAGGACCTCCACACACTAAGAGAACATACACTCCCTTAGGTAAACCTATTAAATCAGTTCTAAAGAAACTTTTGCAATCCAATGTCATTTAACTTTCAAACATCAAGAACTATGAACCCACATTGGTCAAACCTAATTGGTGGAATGAAAATGAATATTATGAATATTATCATGGAAAAGGACATAAGACATCAGCATGTAGGACACATAAAAATCTCATTTAGGACCTCATTGAACAACGAGACATTTTAGTGGACAAACAAAAACCTAAAACTAATGCTAATCATACTATATTCAAAACTCCCTTGCAATACCATGGAAAAGGGAAGGCCTCTAGTTTGAGTAATAATAGTTCTAATTATACCAATGTGGCACATGATTATACTATCTATCACATTTTTACCCTTGATGAACATGTTTCTACCATCACCATTAAAAAGAAAAGTTCAAAATGTGTCATCACTACCTACATATCCAAGGTAACCCTTCAAGGGGCTTCCTCTAACCCACAACGTAAAATCCAATACAATCTCCTTGATCACCTAGGTAAGACACTTGCACAGATATCTATTCTTCAGTTGCTTTGCATTTCCCCAAACCAAATGGCCATTCTGGAAAAAGCCTTGTAAGATACATTTGTCCCTTCTGACCTAAATTTCAACCAATTTCAGGCCATGATAGGATCTATAGCTACACCACATCATGTCACCTTTTTCGAACAAGACCTTTGCACAAAAAATCCAAATCACAATGATCCACTACACCTTGAATTTTTCATTAATAAACATAAGATTAGACAAGTCTTAGTAGATGGTGGAGTAGGTCCAAACATATGCACCCTAAAATTGGTGAAAGCATTGGGATTCTCTAAGGCTTGCATAGATCAATCTAAAACAATTATTATCAAGGCTTATGATGATGTTGAGCACTCATATGAGGGATTAATCACATTTCTTGTGAGGGTTTGCCCTACTATTGAGAACACAATGTTCCATGTCTTGGATCTAGACTTTCCCTACAATATTCTCCTAGGTCACCCATGGATTTATGCAATGAGATTTGTACCTTGCACTTACCACTAATGCCTGAAGTTTCCTTATGATGGCATCAAAATTACCATCCCAGGTGATCCTGATCCCTTCCAATACTGCAATAATCTGAGAGGGACTACTGAATTTCAAGTGCATGTTAATAAAGAAATTTCATCTTCCACCTTGTCACATTATGTTTATCCATCTTCCTTGGTCAAATATTCCATGCTATTCACTACACCTTCCAAAACCAAGGTCCAAATCCTTGATATGGGGTGTGAAGAGTATTGTATGGATAGTTCATTTGGTGCTGAGAAGTCATATTTAGGAGAAAATGTTAATGTTGCTAAGGATATTCAAACTCTTAAGAATAATGTTGAGCCAACTTCAGATGGTCATTCCTAGATAAAAATATTTTGGTATCCTAATGATACCACTATCTTCACCATATCCACTCATGTTCCTATTGGGAATGTTCAAGATCATCCCTTTCCATCTCATGGTTCTTTCCTTTCAACTCCATCTTTTGAACCATCACCCTTCCATTCAACCTTCTATGGTTAGGGTATGCACCCTATAAGGTTTCCTCTACTGAGTATTCTTGCCAACTCATTAAGGATATGCAAGCTTCCTTTAATGTTAACAATACTAAAAAGGATAGTCTCAAAGAATCTATTGAGTGCATCACTAATCTTTTTCATGAATCACACATTCCTACCATTTCATCTATCTCATCCATCTCTTTCACTTCATTTGACTCATCCATCTCACCCACATCCATCCACCTCATAGACATGGATCAACAAGTGTCACCTCAAGAAAATAGTGAGGATATAGCTCAAGAAGCAAAAGTGAAAGTTCCTTCTTCAGATGGAGATCCAGAATCAAAAGAAAGAATGTAAGGAAAGAAAGATCAATAAAAGTCCTTTAGTCAAAATCAAAAGATATTGGACAAGTCAAAGATAAAAATAAAAGTAAAGAATGAAAATAAGAAAAATTATGCCTCTTCATCAAAAATAATTGGAGGCATCTATCAAAAGAATGAAAGTAAGAAAGAATTGATCTCCAATTATACCTCTTCGTCAAAAATAATTGAGGCCATCTATCAAAGTAGAATGTCAAAAGAAGATCTTGTTGATCCAAAGTCTCAATTCTCCTCCTTTTCGCCCAATCCATGCACTTTTCCATATCCATCCATATCCATACATCCATCATACTATTCATCTCCTTTGGAGATGTTCTTCGATGGACCTTTGATGAAGACCCCTTCATGTGCTATAACTCATTGGTTGCCCAAACTCCTTTTCATGTGAAGCCTGATGGCCCACGTAGTGTGCACATTAGGAATCATACCTTAGCTCCCTTTGTATGCCACATCAATCATCCTCCATATCCATCATTCCCACCCTTCATTCAAATCAGATTCTTTCATTTGAAATGGTCATACAGATATAAGCCCAATTGGTTGGGTCCCTACATCATTACAACAACATATGGATCTGATGCTTGTCAGCTCACTACTCCTAAAGGTGAACCATTACTTGATCCTATAAACAACATGCATCTTTGCAGATATTACACCTAGCTTCCAAAGAATCCTATTAAAAGTCAAAAAATACAAAAAAATCAAAAAATCAAAAACATAGTCACCCTAATGAAAACCTATCAAACAAACATCTTGGTGATAACAAAAATGGAAAAAATCAAAAAAATAGTCAAGAGAAATAATTCATCCAAAAGTCAAAACCACTTTAGTGGTGCTTTGGATAAGTACCATGGTGAAAACCTATAAAATAGGCACCATGCATAGCCATTTTATGATCCTTTGTCTACTATCACTCTACTTGGTTTTCCACCTTTCATCCATCCATTTGCACATGTCATCCATCCATAATGAAGCTTCATCATCATTCCCATTATCTGAGAACCATTGACATTTAGCATCCTTCACTTTCATGGCCATCCTTTGCATCCATCAATCCCCTCACACATAATAAGTTGGTCTTATACCTAACTGGGGGAAATTCCTTGACTTAACGTCTTTATGGGATCCTACACATCGTGTTATCTTTTAAACCATCAAAAATCCAAAAAAATCATAAAACCTTCAAAAATCAAAAAAATCATAAAACCTTCAAAATCCAAAAAAATCATAAAACCTTCAAAATCCAAAAAAAATCATAAACCTTCAAAATCCAAAAAAGAATCATAAAACTTCAAAATTCAAGCCAAAGCTTGAGTCTAAGTCTTATTCTATGTCAATCCAAGTCTTGTCGAACTACATTGTCTCTACGCATTTCTATGTAGGCAAGACCATCCTTCGATGAGCCCCCAAGGCACTAGGTCAGCCCCTTAGGGTTTTATTGAGTCATATCAATTTTGGTCGGCGTCAGTTGAACTACAAGGTCTTGATGTGTACAACATAGGCAAGGCCATAAATCGATGAGCCCCTGAGGCCCTAGGTCAGTCTTTAGGGTTTGTCGAGTCTATTCGAGTCTTTTATCTTGAAGCAATCAAATGTCAAAATAAAATCCTGAACTAACAAATCAAATTTCTTGATATGTTAGGATCTATCAAAAATTGCTTAGTGAATGTTAATTATGAAAAAAAAAAATAACGTCTTTAAACTTAATTTCAAATGCTTTTAAAAAGACATTATAATGGTTAGAACAATAGAAATATGAGAACATAAAAGAGAAGATGAAGACACAAATTGATAATGGAGTTCGCCAATTGGCTATGTCTCCAGGTCCCTCTCCAACAGAGATCTATTGATCCTTCAATCTGCTCCAAAAGCATTTACAAAGTCTCCTTAGTTGATGAGGAAAATGAAGGCAAATTCTCTCCTTCAAGTACAAACATTTTGACATAAATCTCTTAATTCTACCTGCACAGAGAGTTTATCACTTCCTGTTAATTCCCAATTTTCTCTAATCCCTCAAGTCCAAACTTTCCCCTTTAAATACATTTTAAATGCTAAAAATAGTTTTAACAATATAACAAAATCAATTTTTACCCATATCCTATCTAGCATAACTTGTGTGGTCTATTGGTTATTTTGGACAAATAGGATATTGGGGGTCAGTAGTTCAAACCGCTGACCTCCCATTTTTTATATAATAATCAGCTTTCAATTCTATTATAAAACAATCCACCTCTGATATAGTTGTAGAGCACGCGCTTGGTGAAATGGTAGGGGTGTCGGTTGGGAGAGGGGGGTCGGTGGTTCAAACCACTGCCCCTCCAAATAGGAATTTGTAATCTTTAAATAAAACAGGCACCCTTTATAGGTTAGTGAAATATGTGTGGCGCAATGGTGAAGAATAAAAGTAGGAAGGGGGAGGTTGGTGGTTCAAACCTCCCCCATGATTTTGAATGAATAAAAAAACACCCCTGCATCACTCGGAGGTAGCCACATAGGATCCATGTGGCACGTAGCCATTAGGCCATGTGGCTTAATGCCATTCACTCATATGTGACATGTGTCCACATGTGATTGGACCATCTTAACCACCTATGATGCCAAGTGTTCTGCCATATTGCCATGTGTTGAAGTTTGATTGTTCCACTTCACCTGCACTTGTCATGTCACCCATTCCTACCACGTCAGCATGCTGACATCAGCAATGGTACTATTTTGGTCAACCTCTTCCTATGAACTTTTACTAGTTGTAACTTCTATGTATGAGCTTTGTTTGAGGTGATTCAAGCGGTGTTGGATTCGTATTGACAAGCTCTTCAATGTGATGTCATTTTTGTCCATTTTTGAGATGATCAATTTTTTGACCTAGAATTTGCATCTAGAACCCCTATTTTGACCGAACTTGGACCAAGCATAACTTGAGTGTATGAACTTCTTTCGATACAATTCAAGTTGTGTTGGGTTTGTATCAGAGAGCTCTTTAACATGGTGCCAAATTTTGAAGCATTTGAAATAATTGAATTTTTGTTGAATATATCCACCTGGATCAATCCTCCCCACTAGAGAGCTTTTGGACCTCTGAAAGCTTGATTACACCAAAATTAAGTGATGGTACAACTCCCTCACTTTTCCAACCTCCATCCACCTAGCTTTGTTAGGATTCATCCCTTTCAGTCAAACTCTGAGGTGCTCAGTAGCTCCTCTTCATGAAGTTATGACATTCCTTTTTAGGATAACATCTTCCTGCAACTCATTCATGTACTCAGGTGATAAATCATCAACAAAAGGAAATTGGACACCAGCCTCCTCATCTAGTATCATTGGAGGTTCATACAACTTCAAATTCTCTACATTAACCACTGAGTAGACATGCATATAAGGAGGTAGATTTAGGTGAAAGGCATTGGCACCAATATTTTCTAAGATCTCAAAGGGACCATACTTGATTACCTTGAGCTTCTTACCTTCCCCTTGCATTCTTTCTTTACAGATGTGTAACCAAACTCTATCACCAACCTAAAATTGATGATCAACACGATGCTTATTATGTCGAGCTTTGTATTTTTCCTGGCTCTTATCCAACTGAGCTTCTTACCTTCCCCTGGCATTATTTCTTTATGGATGTGTAACCAAACTCTGTCACCAACCTAAAATTGATGATCAACATGATGCTTATCATGTCGGGCTTTGTACTTTTCCTGGCTCTTATCTAGCTGAGCTTCAACTGCTTGATGAACTACTTGGATCTTTTGGATGAACTTCAAGGACTTTTCTGCATCATGATGTCCATCTTTAACATCTTCTTTCTCAAAATAAAAATCCATAGGTGTCCTTGGCAGATAACCGAAAAAATTCTCAAAAGGAGATCTTCGAGTAGAAGAGTGTGTTGCATGGTTGTAAGCATGATGCACATAATGTAGACTCTCATCCCACAACTTAGGATGCTTACTGTAGTATCCTCTAAGAAGATGCACAAATTTCCTATTTACTACCTCTATCTTTCCATCAGTTTGTCGATGGAACATTGTAGTATTCTTCATTCTAGTGTCCATGAATTCCCACAATGTTGTCCAAAATTCCCCCAAGAATCGAGAATCTCAATCCGATACAATAGAAGTAGGAAGCCAAAAATGAACCCATACAAATTGAAGGTACAAATGTGTTATCAATTCAGCTATGACTTGTTTTTTACAAGGCTTTAGAATACACATTTTACTAAACCTATCCACTACCACAAATAGATAATCATGTCCCTTCCTAGACATGGGTGGTCCACCAACAAATTCCATATAAACACTTTCCCATGGACGGGATAGTATAGGGAGAGGTGTGTACAACCCTAATTTCCTATTACTAGGCTTGCTTGTTGCACACATTACACATCCTCTAATTTACTTGGATATAGCTTCTTTCATTCAAGGCCAATAAAAATACTTCTATAATTGTAACATTATTTTGCTTACCCCAAAGTTTCCAAGAATCAATGATGTATGTTCTTCTCTAATAACCTATGCTTTTTCATCTTGTGGAATACATAACTTTCCTAAGTGATACAATAACTTGTCCTGCATATAGTATTCTTTCTCTTCTAAATTTTTTCCTTGAATTAATGTTGCATATGTATCCTTAAAGTCTTTTTCCTTAGCATATTGTTCTTGATAACTTTCATGTGCCATTGAACTACTTTGAAGGATAATTGTAGCATTTGTAGGAGGCCTAGATAACATATATGCTACTTTGTTCTGAACCCCTTATATTTTATAACCAAATGAAATTGTTGTAGAAAACCCATCCATCTAAAGTGCCTTCTTTGTTGCAATTTAGATTGTGAGTGCAAATAGTGAAGTGGTTGATGATATGTGTGTATTATTGTTTCTTTACCCATTAGATAATGTTTCCACTTCTTTACACTTTGAACTAATGCATATAGTTCTTTATCATATGTGGGATAGTTACTTAATGCATTTGTGAAAGTTTCAAAATGGAAGCAGATAGGTTTACCTCCTTGCATGAGTACTACTCCCATGGAAAATGCACTAGCATCTGTTTCAATTTTGAACGGTTGTTGTAGATCTAGTAGAGCCAAAACTGGTGCAGTGCTTAGCTTTTCCTTTAAAGTATCAAAGGCGTTTTGTTGTGTACCTCCCCACTGGAAAGTCTTCTTCACACTTGTGAGTGCATGCAATGGAGATGATATGTAAGAGAAGTTAGCTATGAACTTTCTCTAATGTTGTACTACACCTAGAAAACTTTTGACTTCTATAATTGTACTTGGCTTTGGCCAGTTTACAATGACTACGACCTTTGTAGGATCCACTTTGAAGTAACCTCCTCCTACAATTACCTAAGTATAGTAGTGATATCTTTGTAAATTCACATTTTGACATCTTTACATACATTTTTTCTTTTCGCAATACATCCAGTACTTTTGTTACATGCTCTACATGTTCTTTCCAAGTTTGACTAAATACAAGTATATCATCCAAATACACTATGACAAAATCATCTATAAACAGACGAAAGACATCATTCATGACTCTCATATAAGTAGTTGGAATATTACAAAGCCTAAAGGGCATGACCAACCACTCATACAGTCCCTGTTTTGTCTTTAATGCGGTTTTCTATATATCATTGTTTGCAATTCTTATTTGGTGATATGGACACTACACAAGTCTAACTTAGTGAAATAAACTGCATGTTTCAATTGATCAAGTAAATCATCTATTCGGGGAATAGGATACATGTTCTTTACCATTATCTTGTTCAGGGCTCTATAGTTGATGCACATTCTCCAAGACCCATCCTTCTTTGGTACCAACACAATTGGTGAACCACAAGGAGAGGTACTTGGACAAATAACTCCTTTCTCAACCAACTCCTGAACCTGTTTCTTGATTTCATCATTCTGCATAACTGATAGACATCACATGTTGATGTTTGGAAGAGGCGCATCCTATTGTAACTAGATTTCATGTTGTATCTCTCTCTTTGGTGGAAATCCACTGGGTTCCTAAAATAAATCATCATAGGTAGAAACTACTTTGACTAATTCAGCTTTATGCTTTGGATCACACCCTTTGAATGCCTCATATTTATCATCTTCTTTGGATTTTACAATCATCAATACAAAGTTCTTACTAGCATTGACTAACCTCTTCATTTGTCCAGTGTTCACTAATGTTAGATTAGTCTTTATCTTATGTGCTCATACAATAAATTCTTTACAATCCTTGAAAAGGTGATATTTGTTTTCTCCCCTATAAAAGATTGTTTTTTGGTCATCAAGATAGGGACTCCCTAGTACAAGACCACAAATATCTAAAGGAACCACATCAACTTCTACCTCATCTATGAAGTTTGTAGTGATATAAAATCTTAACTTGCATTGCTTCATTCCTATAACTATGCATCATTGCAAACCCATCCAAGTGGATATGGCTTCGGATGAGGTGTTGTATCCAAGTTAAGTTTCTTAACAATTTCTTTAGATATTAGATTTACTTGAGATCCCATATCAAACAAAGTATCAACCTTAGTATGCTTTGTTACAACCCAAATATGAAATAACTCATTTCAATGCTTATCAACCTTAGGTGGAGAAGATTCTTTAATTGCACTTGCACTTGCATTTGAAAAAATTGTATCAGAAGAAAGAGATATACCTTTTCCTTTACCTTGGATCCTAAAAGAAACAATCTTTGTTTCATCCCCAGAGTCAAATCCAAGATCCTGTTGTATTATAGCATTAGTCTTTTGTTTGCCTTTGTTTCCTATGTACTTCTTCGGACTTAGTTTTAGATGCAACTTCCAACACTTTGAGTTATCATGCCCCTCCTTGTTGCAATGGGAGCATGTGGGATTATCACCTTCCTTCTTGATGGTTGTTGTCTTTTTCCCCTTTTCTTTGCCTTTGGATTTACCTTCAGGCTTAGATGGCTTCTTATCAGACTTTTCATTGAAAGTATTCTTACTTCTTGACTCCAAATGTGTGGCTTATACACATACTTCATCCAGATTATTAGGATTTAAAACCAAAATGGTATGTCGTAAGTAAGAGTGAAGACCACCTATATACTTGAGCAATGTGTCCTAGGTGTATGGTGGAACATTATGTGCAATATCCCGCTTCCTAAATTCATGAGTATAGTCTTGGAAAGATTGACCTTTACCCTACCTAAAGGTTTTCTAGTTTATAGTTAACTATTGCATATGGCCTAAGGGATAAAACTATTTTTTGAGAGCAACTTTAAACTCCATCCAAGTTAAATTGACACTACAATGTCGAGAAATTTTTTCTTGAGTTTTACTCTCCCACTAGGTGAGAGCGGTTCTTCCCAACCGAAGAGTAACTAATTGGATTTTAGAAGAATCATCTAAGAGACCTTAAATCCTACAATATACTTCTACGTGTTGAACCCAATCATCTAATATCTCAACATTTAACTCTCCACAATATTTAGGTAGTTCAAAATTTACATCCAATTTGATTACAAGTTTATGTGCACTTTTGAAAGGATTAGTAGAAGTAGAATTAGAAGAAGAAGATGGAGAAGATGTAGAAGATGGAAATGGAGGAGTTTTTGGAGGCTCATCATCACCTTCTTCTCTTTTCCCTTTTTCCTTTTGATCTTCATCATCCTCATGCTTTTCTCACTTCGACAATCCTTCTTTTTCTCGCTTCTTTTATTCTTTCTTTTCCTAATAGAGCTCTTCCACCATAGCCTTCATGTCAAGAAAGGATCATTGAAAAATTTTCTCAT
Organism: Sequoia sempervirens; assembly: GCA_007258455.2. Taxonomy (NCBI): domain Eukaryota; kingdom Viridiplantae; phylum Streptophyta; class Pinopsida; order Cupressales; family Cupressaceae; genus Sequoia; species Sequoia sempervirens. The sequence continues at coordinate 362,884 of VDFB02351394.1, forward strand.
CAAGCTTAGAACATTTTCTATATTTTATCTCTTCCATATTTGATGATTTAAAATTTCTCCATTTATCGATCTCAAGATTGAACTCTGCAAGCGTACCTTTACCTCGTTGGCTCCTAGATCATGTTAACATCCACTTCTACAATTCTAGTCAGACATAGCTCTAATACCAACTTGAACTATTAGGATCTATGACAATTGCTTAGTGAATGTTAATTATGAAAAAAAATTAACATCTTTAAACTTAATTTCAAATGCTTTTCAAAAGACATTATAATGATTAGAACAATAGAAATATGAGAATATAAAAGAGAAGACGAAGACACAAATTGATAACAAAGTTTGCAAATTGGATACGTCTCCTGGTCCCTCTCCAATGGAGTGAGCGATCCTTCAATCTGCTCCAAAATCCTTTACAAAGTCTCCTTGGTTGGTGAGGAAAATGAAGACAAATTCTTTCCTTCAAGTACAAACATTTTGGAATAAATCTCCTAATTTTGCCTGCACATAGAGTTTATCACTTCCTCTTAATTCCCAATTTTCTCTAATCCCTCAAGTCCAAACTCCCCCACTTTAAATACATTTTAAATGCTAAAAATGGGTTTAACAATATAACAAAATCAATTTTTACCCATATCTTATCTAGCACAACCCGCATGGTCTATTGGTTATTTTGGGCAAACAGTATATTGGGGGTCGGCGGTTCAAACAGTCGACCTCCCATTTTTATATAATAATCAGCTTTCAATTCTATTATAAAACAAACCACCTCTAATATAGTCATAGATCTCACACTAGTCACAATGGTAGGAAGTTTCGGTTGGGAGAGGAGGGTCGGCAGTTCAAACCGCCGCCCCTCCAAATAGGATTTTGTAATCTTTAAATAAAATAGGCTCCCTTTATAGGTTAGTGAAATATGAATAGTGCAATGGTGAATAATGAAAGTAGGAGGGGGGAGGTTGGTGGTTCAAACATCCCCCATGTTTTTGAACAAACAAACAAACACCCCTGTGCGACTCGGAGGTAGCCACGTAGGAGCCACATGGCACATGGCCATTAGGCCACATGGCTTAATGTCATTTGCTCGTACGTGACATGTGTCCACATGTGATTGGACCATCTCAGCCACCTATGAAGCCAAGTGTTTTTCTGTGTTACCACATGTCGGATGTCGGGGTTTGATTAGTCCACATCACCTGCACTTGCCATGTCACCCATTCCTGCTACGTCAGCATGTTGACATCATGCTAACATCAGCAATGGTACTATTTTGGTCAACCTCTTCCTACGAACTTTGACTAGTCGTAACTTCTGCGTATGAGCTCTGTTTGAGGCTATTTGAGCGGTGTTGGATTTGTGTTGATGAACTCTTCGACGTGATGCCATTTTTTTCCATTTTTGAGACAATCAATTTTTTGACCTAGAATCTACATCTGGAACCTATATTTTGACCAAACTTTGACCAAGCATAACTTGGGTGTACGAACTCATTTCGAGACAATTCAAATTGTGTTGGGTTCGTATCGATGAGCTCTTTAATGGTGTCAATTTTTAGAGTATTTAGAATAATTTGATTTTTGGTGAATATATCCACTTGGATCATTTCTAGCTAATATTTTGTCCAAATCGATCGATTGTCTAATCATTAATGCTTGACAGGTCATTGGTCTTATTATTTTGTCCTATTTAGGATGTGTCCTTCCTAAATTGGGACATTGGTCAACCTCATAATTTTCCTTAAATATGATGTGTCCTTCCTAAAACTAGGTGTGGTCAAACAAATCAATCAATCAGTCAATTAATTTTTCTTTATACAAGATACATCTTTCCTGAAACTAGGCACAATCAATCTCGTTAATTGGTCAAACCTACCAATTAGTCAATTTGGTCAATTAATCAATCAATCTTGTCAATTGGTCAATCCTATTGGTCACTCCACTTCAGTCAATTAAATTTGGTCAATCAATCTTGGTCATTTAAATAATTTGGTCAATAAAATCTTGGTCATTCAATCAATATTTTCAATCAATCTATTGTGTCAAACAAATAGTCAATTGGTCAACCTTATCAATCAATCAATATCGGTCAATCAAACCCATCAATCAGTCGGTTCATCAATCACATCAATGTCATCATCAAATAAACTCTAGCAACTAATCTAAATGGTTGTTGACTTTGTTGGTCTAGTTGGTCTTATCTCTTTTATTGGCCTTTGGTCATGTTACTAGCTACCTTGAGGATGTCCCAGGAAGGATTTAGAGGGGTGATGATGGATCATGATCTTTTTTCTTTTGATTGTTGTTTGAGGTTTGTCTTGACAAAAAGACTAGGGCAATTGGGTCCTTAGTATGATTCATGTTATTCCTTATCTTTCTGACTATTTGTCTTTTGTAAGTGGTAACATTGCACACCTTGGTCTATGTCATACCATGGTGTTTGTGCTCCATTTTCTATAATTTTGATGCCCAATGATGATTAACATGCAAGTTGACATCTATTAAGCAAGAACGTCCATCCCTTTTTATTTGACTAATTCCATGTTAATATCCATCTTCTCCATACTAGCATCCATCTTCTTCACACTAACATATTCCTTCTGCAATCATCCTAATGGCCCACAAGTTGAATTCTTCTCCTATCAGTGCATCAAAGTGGCTTTTCGGAATATTTTCTCAAACTTTTTGAAATTTTGAAAAAAAAAATTGAGGGGGCATAGGTCTATCTATCCACCTTCACTGGGGCACGTTGGGGCATGATCTGAACCTAATTTTATTAATTATTATTTGACATAATGCTCAAATCACATTATGTCAGAGGGGAAAAATGTAAACACTAAAAAATGTCTTGGTCTACGAACATCATTTTTTTGCATCAATCTATCTTCTTCCCTTCATAATTAAATAATTTTAATTATTTAATTGTTTTCTTTGGTCATATTATTCTATTAATTAAATATTTAATTATCTATATTCTATTAATTTTAATTAATTCATTCATTCATTTTTTTATCTTTATTTTTCCTTGGATTATTTCAATAAATTAAATATTTATTTAATTACATTGCTAACATCCTATTTCTTTCTATAATTAAATAAATCCTCATTTATTTAATTATTCAGCTTTTTCCATTTGTTTATAGTTAAAAAATTATTTTAATTATTTGGCTATTCATTTAACTTCTTCCTCTATTATTAAATAATTAATCCAATTTAATTATTTAATATTCTCATTTGGGTTAGCGCAGGATCATGGAGGTCCAATCTAGGCCCTTAAGTGGCAATGTAAATTTAGAAAATAGAGTTAGGCAACTTGACATAAAAATGTGAATAAGTTATTAACATTATTTGAAAAATATGTAAGAAATAAATTTGTAGCAAATTGAATGTAGTTTCTAAGATTCTATTCCTTTTTTGGAAAAAAGTAAATCTATTTGGTGAAATTTTGAAATTTCAATGCAGTAGTACTAAATTTTTTAGGAAAAAAATAAAAAACAGGTCTATGTCTGACCAACCTAAGTACAAGCAAAAAATAATACATTTATTTGAAACTTTCAATATAATTAGAGGACACATGCCTAGATGTACCACATTTTTTTTGTAATTTTTTGCAAGTAAATAATTATTTATGAATTTTTACTTAAAATGTTTTATAAATATTAAAACTTCTTTCTCTAACCACAATAACTTGGTCAAAAATTTATGAAATTCAATTTTTTATTTTTTTTTATCCTATAGTATGGGAAGCATAGAATGTGTTGCATCTTTCGGATTAAAAAAATGAGAAATCATTTAAGAATTATAGATGTTTTTCAATCAGCTAATCAATTGGGACTTTAGTCAGAATGTATGTATAAAATCAATAATAATTATCTATTTAATTTGAAATAAGGCATATCTTATATTTTTGGAAATCTTACAATTTTCTTAATAAATCCCTTTTGTTTCATCAAATTTGGATAAAAAAAGTCATCACCCACGTTTTTTCTCATATCACCACTTTTTGGACCCCAATGATCCTCCACTCACCCATTTCCATTTCCTCCACATTTAATTAAATGGTCAAATATAATCATTTCAATTAAATTCCATTTTCTCTCTTTTTCCATAAATGAATATGAATAATGGGAAAATGGATGCTTTAAGACCTAGGTCATAGAACACCACTCTTCTCTAATTATCATTCAAGGATGTCCTAGGGTCCCAAATTGGATTGACTTTCAACACAAAGGTGAGACAATTCTCAACAAGGGGGACCTAGGAAAGTTCCTTAGGCTTTGAAGGGTTCACCACCAAGCAATAGCTTGGAAAAGACAACTTGATATTCAACTCACAAAACCTAGTAATGCAAGCCAGATAATGAGTGCAAATGACAAAATTAACAAGTTAGGATGTATGTACCTGTGAAGTCTAGAAATGTGATAAGGATTCTGAAAATGCAAAAATGTTGTCAAAATATGCTAGGGAGGACAAAGACGCCCTCACAATTGTCTTAGTCCTACTGCTATTTTTCGGGGCAAATGCGGAATCTTCGGATGTCGAAACAGAATTTGAAAGAATCTCTGCAAAATACCACTTGGAGGACTAAGAAACCCTTATTGCCGACTTAGTCCTGATCTAAATTTCTGCAACTTCAAAATGTGATCTTGAGGTTCAATGTCTACACTTCCTTCTCAGATCTCAAGTCCTGAAACTTCTAGATCTGATCTGTAGGTGACTTAAAATAATTATTTATGAATTTTTACTTAAAATGTTTTATAAATATTAAAACTTCTTTCTCTAACCACAATAACTTGGTCAAAAATTTATGAAATTCAATTTTTTATTTTTTTTATCCTATAGTATGGGAAGCATAGAATGTGTTGCATCTTTCGGATTAAAAAAATGAGAAATCATTTAAGAATTATAGATGTTTTTCAATCAGCTAATCAATTGGGACTTTAGTCAGAATGTATGTATAAAATCAATAATAATTGTCTATTTAATTTGAAATAAGGCATATCTTATATTTTTGGAAATCTTACAATTTTCTCAATAAATCCCTTTTGTTTCATCAAATTTGGATAAAAAAAGTCATCACCCATGTTTTTTCTCATATCACCACTTTTTGGACCCCAATGATCCTCCACTCACCCATTTCCATTTCCTCCACATTTAATTAAATGGTCAAATATAATCATTTCAATTAAATTCCATTTTCTCTCTTTTTCCATAAATGAATATGAATAATAGGAAAATGGATGCTTTAAGACCTAGGTCATAGAACACCACTCTTCTCTAATTATCATTCAAGGATGTCCTAGGGTCCCAAATTGGATTGACTTTCAACACAAAGGTGAGACAATTCTCAACAAGGGGGACCTAGGAAAGTTCCTTAGGCTTTGAAGGGTTCACCACCAAGCAATAGCTTGGAAAAGACAACTTGATATTCAACTCACAAAACCTAGTAATGCAAGCCAGATAATGAGTGCAAATGACAAAATTAACAAGTTAGTATGTATGTACCTGTGAAGTCTAGAAATGTGATAAGGATTCTGAAAATGCAAACATGTTGTCAAAATATGCTAGGGAGGACAAAGACGCCCTCACAATTGTCTTAGTCCTACTGCTATTTTTCGGGGCAAATGCGGAATCTTCAGATGTCGAAACAGAATTTGAAAGAATCTCTACAAAATACCACTTGGAGGACTAAGAAACCCTTATTGCCGACTTAGTCCTGATCTAAATTTTTGCAACTTCAAAATGTGATCTTGAGGTTCAATGTCTACACTTCCTTCTCAGATCTCAAGTCTTGAAACTTCTAGATCTGATCTGTAGGTGACTTTCTGTGAAGATGACAACTTTGCAATGGAACTTTTCAACTTTACAACTTTTCACTTTGAATGATCTTCAACCTAAATATGCAAACATAAACACACAAGAGAGGAAAAACTTGTTGATTGTTAATAAATGGGGGTTTGCCTTGGTCAAACCCCTTGTTGGTAATTAAACCTTGGAATGAAATGAAATAATGGAGGGAAATGATGAATGAACAAAGTGCTATGTTGCAACTCACCAAAACTTTGTTATGAAATCTACAAACTTGTATGAAGTGGCTAGCTTGAATGTAGATCTTGAATCAAATGAATGCTTGGTAGATCTTGACTTGAATTACTTGCTTGAATCAAAACCCTACATCACAAATGTTAGCTCAAAAACACACATGATGAAATAATATCTTTGACATGATGCTTGGATCTTAATTATGAATCCAAATGCTTGACAAATTGCTCTTGAATGCTCTTGTGAACTCAATTATGCTATTAGGAATTCTCATTCAACTTTCTTGGTGAAAAATGAGTGAAAGAACCTTGTATTTATACTTATCCATGCTTAATATCCCAAAATTACACCACACCAAGCTGACACATGAGCTCATTAATTAAAGGAGGCTCAATCCTACCAAGATTTGAATTTAAATCCCAAAAATAACTTAAGGGGGACTAAGACACCCTAGGTGGTGTCAGTCTTGAGGCTTGAAACTTGGGGCACAGACAGCTAAAAGGGGCCCATTTAAGGTTCCTTTAAAATTAGGATCCCAAGACCTTTGGAGGACAAAGATTCCCTAGGTGGCGTATTAGTCCCAATCCAAAAAACAAGGACACAGGAAAAATCATTAAATTATCATTTACCCTTTGATTTTTGTCGAGATTAGCCATGAAAAGATACAATTTATTAGGCTTGTGGATGCACAATAGGACCAATTAAGACATAAATAATGATAAATAAAGAAAGGTGGGCCCAAAGAAGTGTGAAAATGCAAGGGTATGCATTTTCCTTCACTACATTTAGCCCCCACTTAAATAGTGAGAGGATGAAAACAGTGCTTCAAACTCACACTAAAGTAGCCAACCATGCAATCAAGAGGGGTTCAAATGTACAAATTCTAGTAAGATAGAATGAAAATAATCAAGAGGGTGGCCAAGCCCCCAAGATCAAGGTCCTGTGACAAACCAACATAGGCACAAATGAACACACTTGTAGATGATATATGAAGCCATGACCAAATCGCAAACATACACCATCAAAGATAGAAAAAAGAAAAAGAAAAAAGAAAAATGCAACAAATCAAGCTTCGACTAGCCATCCAACACGTTGTGGACCGGGTCTTGGTTGTTTGTCCAAAAAAGGTTTACAAGTGGAATGTGTTGTTCACTATGAAAACAAAATATACTTACAAGGGCTAGTGAAGCTAGTTGTCCACTAGGTGAGCCCCAAGAGATCCATATCAAAGTCATACCCCCATGACTATGATAAGGACAAAAATAAATGCATGCTACAAAGGGCTAATGAAGCTAGTTGTTCACTGGGTGAGACTCGAGGAACCATATCAAAGCCTTTCCTTCATGAATTTAATAAGGTACAACTTGGATGCATGCTCACAAGGGCTAGTGAAGCTAGTTGTTCACTAGGTGAGCCCCGAGGAACCGTATCAAAGTCATACCTCCATGACTCTAATAAGGCACAAAAAGAAAATAAAATAGGAAATATGGATGTTTGAAGGTATTTTGGTTAGTTTGTGTGAGGTTTTAATCTTAGGGGACATTGTTCCTAATGTCTCCAAGAGAGGACCAATCAAAGGATAAAATATTTGCAACTTAGGGAATGCAGTGTGTCACATCACCACTAAGAGGAATGTAATATGCTAAGATAGATCAAGCTCTTGAAGGACATTACTCCCAACGTCACCACAAAGAGAAGAACACATTGCATGAAGTAAGAAAATCACATCAAGGAACATGAAAAAAATGCAACTAAAATCATGCCAAAATAATGCCAAGATAATGCTAATGTATGCCCCCACTTTAAAGAAATTTCTAAACACAATGTTATGAGAAATTACTTTAAAGTAGCCAAACATGAAAAAGGAAAAGAGGGTTGCCCCCCAGAAACACATAAGGGATCTATGGATTCAGGGTTAGTATTTGTCTTTGTTGCAATGATATTAGA